>PVHX01006001.1:0-105381 GCA_004024805.1 Geosciurus inauris
TTTCTGATATTATTTCATTGAAGAGATTGTGCATTCCTTTGGTTTGAAATTCTGCACCTTCTTCTATCCCAATAAATCTTAGATTTGGTCTTTTGATGCTGTCCCATATTTCTTGTATGTTCTGTTCATGATTTTTTACCATCTTCACTGTATGGTCAAGTTTATTTTCAAGATTGTATATCTTGTCTTCATTATCCGAAGTTCTGTCTTCCAGATGATCTAGTCTACTGGTGATGCTTTCTATTGAGTCTTTTATTTGGTTTATTGTTTCCTTCATTTCAAGTATTTCTGACTGGTTTTTTCCCCCCACAATCTCTAGCTCTTTCTTAAAGTAATCTTTTGCTACTTGTAATTGCTCTCTTATCTCTTTGTTAGAATGATCAATGGTTGCCTTTATTCGCTCACCTATTTCTTTGTTGGATTGATCAATTTTTGCCTGTAATTGTTCACTTATGTCATTCTTTAGTTCGCTGATCATTTTAATTATGTACATTCTGAATTCTTTCTCTGACATTTCGACAACTGTGCTGTCAATGGATTCTGTTATAGTGGTATTCAGGTTTATTTGGGGTACTTTCTTCCCTTGTTTTTTCATGTTGATTGTGTGTCTTCCTTTCTTGAAATACCAATCTGAAGTATTGCGGCTTCTATCCTATAATCTTGTACTGACACTCCAGATTACCTGTGTCTCACCTTGGAGCTACTTCTGTTCCCCCAGTGTCCCCAGATGGGCACTACTGCCTCTAAAGTTGGTGGTGGAGGTAGTGGATGTACCTCTAGAGGGCAGTGGAAGTGGCCTTGGCTTGGCTCCTGAGGGCTGTTTTGCCCCTCTCTTGCACTCCTGCTGGTGAACAGGAACTCTGGAGAGGAACTGGAGGCAGGCCCAGGTCTCACTTAGGCAGGGTCACAAGCAGGAGAGTCTGTGTGTGACCCTTACAGTGAGTGTGAGCTCCCCTGGGGCTAGAGGCTAGCAGGCTCTGGTCCGCCTTCAACTTGGCACCCCTAGCATTCCCTAAGGGCGGTTTTGGGCCTTCTGTCTCGCCTGACCACAGAACTCTGGAGCGGAACTGAGGAGGGCCCAGAGCGCAGTTGGGTGGGACCTCTTCATGCTGGGATCTCTGCAAGCCACTCTTACCCTGAGTATGCCTTCCTCTGTGGCTAGCGGCTAGCAGCCCCTGGTCTCCCATTGGCTGGACACCCATGGAGTGTCCTGAGGGCGGATCTGGGCCTTCTGCGGCTCCTGCCGGTCCACAGGAACTCTGGAACAGAACTGAGGTGGGCCCAGGCCGCCCTTGGGCAGGGCTGCCTCCACTGGGGTCTCTGGAGCAACTCTTACCCTGAGTTTGGGCTCCCCAGTGGGAGGAGCCCACTCTACCAGTGGGTAGCGGGTAGCAGTCCCTGGTCTCCCATTGGCTGGACACCCGTGGAGTTTCCTGAGGGCGAATATGGGCTCTCTGGCTCCTGCTGGTCCACAGGAACTCTGGAGTGGTGAAATACACTTTTAAAAAAGACTATGGAGACCCTTAAAAATGGACTAAGTGTATTTTGTATTGTGAGATGGGCTTGAGCTGTTGGGGGGCCGAGACAGAATGTTATGGTTAGATAAAAGGTGTCCCCCAAAAGCTCATGTGTGAGGCAATGCAAGAAATTTCAGAGGTGAACTGGCTGGCTTATGAGAACCTTAACCTAACCAGTGCATTAATCCACTGATACAGACCAACTGTAGGCAGGTGGGGTGTGGATGGAGGAGGTGGGTTATTAGGGTGTGTTTTGGGGTATATATTTTGTCTCGGTGTGCAGAGTGCTCTCTCTCTCTTTCTCTCTCTCTCTCTCTCTCCCCCGTGGTGCAATGTTCTGAGCAACTTTCCTCCACCATGCTCTTTCTTCATGATGTTCTGCGTCATCTTGGGCACTGAGCAATGGAGTCCACCATCCATGGACTGAGACCTCTGAAACCACGAGCCCCAAATAAACTGCCTTCCTCTAATTATTCTTGACCAGGTCTTTTGGTCACAGTGGTGAAAGAGCTGACTAACACAGTTACCCACGTTGATGACTGGCTTGCATACCTAACGGCTACGTGACACTGGGGAACCAGGAGTGGCTCACTTCCTAGGGCCTGTGTGCTGTGTGCTGGCTTTTAAGATGGGAATTGGTTGGGCCAAGGATCTAGAGAAGCTGTTGCTTTCAAAGCTTGATTGGGATGCTCAAGTTCCCAGCCAGCTTGGTTTCCCTCTTGCCCCTGTCACATTGCAGGGTCAAGGCACTCTCCTTTTCCAGCCCGGCAGGGGCCACAATCAACCTCCTTCCTTTCTAGTTATCAAGCCTGGGAGAAAGACTGGCCAGGCTCTGCTTCATTGGACCCACAGTTCATGCTCAGGCCAGTGTTGATCGTAGTTTGCTTTTATCGTGATTTTATGTCACCTATCATCTCTTTACACTCAATGATGTTTCTGAAGAATGATCAGTTGGTTATTGCTGTGTAACAATCTGTCCCCAAATTTAGTGGAAACAAACTTAGAAGAAACAATCACACCTGCATGCTACTGAGCCTGTAGTTTGCCCAGGCAGGTTGCACGGGGCTTGCGCACGCATCTGGAAGCGGGCTGGAGGCTGTGGCTGCTCCACACAGGTCTCAGCCTGGAAGACTCTCTCTGTTTCATTCAAGCTACGTCCTCCAGCTGCTTAGCTGGGGCTGGTCCTCCAGTGGAGGAGTCTCTGAGTGAGAGCAGTACACACACCTCGAAGCCTGGGCTCCCAACCAGCTCCCGCTGGCTAAAGCAGGTCCCCAGAACAGTCTGCATCCCGAGGACGTGGAGATACCTTCCAGCTCTTGCAGCAAAAAGTGCAACATCACACTGTGAGAGGCGTGAGTATAGACATGGGCAGAAAACTGAGGCCACGGTGGCAATCAGTCACCCCAGAGGCCGACTGTGCTTCCCTGCTGGCATGCCCAGGGTCGCTGCGTGTGGAAAAGGGAACGTGGGGGTCACGCGGCTGAGAACCGCTGTTTTGTCATCAGAGTAGTTTTTCATGTATAGAAGTACATCTCTTTTTTTCACATCTTTTATGTTTATTATAATATCTGATTATTCAAGTAATATAAGATTATTTGGGGCATTTAAACCACATCTAATCTTAGGACTCTGAAATAAATATTTTTATGTTTTATAAACAAAATCAGCTTTGTGCTATTAGTATGCTGCTTTCTATCCTAATTTGCTCATGTAACATTAACATTTTATTATTTAATATTATTATTATTTCTATATTAATTGATCATGCTTTCAAGCATTTTTAAATTTTTTTAAATTTATTTTTAAAACAGAAGAATGCATTTCAAGTCACAGTACATATATGGAGCACAATTTTTCATCTCTAGTTGCAAACAAGATAGAGTCACACCATTTGTGTCCTCATACACGTACCTGGGGTAGTGATGCCATCTCATTCCACCATCTTTGCTTCTCCCATTCCCCTCTCCTCCCCCACCTCCCCCTTGTTCCATCCAAAGTTTCTCCATTTCTCCCATGCTCCCCACCCTCCTTATGTATCAGCATCCACTAATCAGAGAGAACATTCAGCTTTTGGTTTTTTTGGATTGGCTTACTTCACTTAGCATGATGTTCTCCAATTCCATCCATTTACCTGCAGATGTCATAATTTTATTCTCTTTTATTGCTGAGTAATATTCCATTGTGTATAGATACCACAGTTTCTTTATCCATTCATCTATTGAAAGGCATCTAGGTTGCTTCCACAGTTTAGCAATCATGAATTGTGGCTGCTATAAACATTGAAGTGGCTACTTTACTGTAGTATGCTGTTTTTAAGTCTTTAGGGTATAGGCCAAGGAGTGGGATGGATGGATCAAATGGTGGTTCCATTCCAAGTTTTTAAAGGAATCTCCACACTGCTTTCTGGATAGGTTGCACCAATTTGCAATCCCACCAGCAATGTTTGAGTGTGCCTTTTTCACCACATCCTCACCAGCACTAATTGTTGCTTGTATTTTGGATAGCTGCCATTCTGACTGGGGTGAGATGAAATCTTAGAGTAGTTTTGATTTGCATTTCTCTAATTGCTAGAGATGTTGAACATTTCTTCATATATTTGTTTATCAATTGTATATCTTCTTCTGAGAAGTTTTTATTCAGCTCCTTGGCCCATTTATTTATTGGATTATTTGGTTTTTTGGTGTTAAGTTTTTTGAGTTCTTTATATATCCTGGCGATCAGTGCTCTATCTGATGTGCGTGTGGCAAAAATTTGCTCCCAGAATGTAGGCTCTCTGTTCACCTCATTGATCATTTCTTCTGCTGGGAAGAAGCTTTTTAGTTTGAATCCATCCCATTTATTGATTCTTGCTTTTATTTCTTGTGCTTTAGGAGTCTTGTTAAGGAAGTCAGGGCCTAATCTGACGTGATGAAGATTTGGGTCTACTTTCTCCTCAATTAGGCACAGGGTCTCTAGTCTAATTCCTAGGTCTTTGATCCATTTTGAGTTGAGTTTTGTGCATGGTGAGAGATAGGGGTTTAGTTTCATTTTGCTGCATATGGATTTCCAGTTTTCCTAGCACCATTTGTTGAAGAGGCTATCTTTTCTCCAATGTATTTTTTGGTGCCTTTGTCTAGTATGAGATAACTGTATTTGTCTCTGTCTTCTATTCTACACCATTGATCTACATGTCTATTGTGGTGCCAATACCATGCCATTTTTAGAAGTCAGTCTTGATGGGAGACAAGCCCCCTTTCTGTCTGCTCAAGTGTCCCTCCCTTTTCCTACCTCATTCTGTCTTCTCTTTCCCATCCTGTCCCCTGCCTTTCTCAAAAATCTGGGGAGACTCTACATACCCCAGACTGTCCCCACGGGCCTGACACCCATTGCTGTCACGCACTCAGCTTCCTGGTGCAGAGGGTCAACACACAACGTTCCCCTTGCTAGTTCTGACCACCTCTTGGATAGCTTTATGGCTTTATTGCTCTAAATGACTTTCCCCCCAAAGGCAAGAGAAAAAGGAACCCTGGAGTGAATGAGGGGGGAGGGTATTCTGCTAGGCTTACCATTTAAAAACTGAGCTCTTTTTATTTGGGGATGAAAAGAAAGCAGACGACAGATGGAGGAGCCTCTGGAAATGTGGAATCCTGTCCACAAAGCCGCTCAGCAAATTCTCCCCGTGTTAAGATTCCGGCCATGGTTCTTGGTGGTGGGCTGCAGATGTGCCCTCTTCTCCCTGGAATACAAAAAGCAAGAACTGCTTCCTCCTCAATCACCCTGTGGGAAACAATGTGTCCTTTCCCTCCATGGCTCCTCCGGAGCCTGATGGTGACAGCGCTAAGGCATTTGGCTTCCTCCACACAAAGGAAGATTAATGACTAAGGCCACAAGAGGGCGCATTGTCCTGCCAGCCTTGTCCAAACCCACGGCTAAAATACTTTCACAAAATGCAACATGGCCCAGAGGTAACAAAACGCCCTTCTGACGGGGTATCCTTTCCCTGCTGGAGAAAGACCACACACCAGGAAACTGAGCACCTGCACCGGTCAGCGCCCCTGGCTATGCTGTGCTGCCAGGAAACCAGAACTGCATATGGAAAAGCCAAGGTGAGGACAAACCATAGGGGTAGGATCGGAAAAAAATTCCATTTGTAGCCAGGTGCAGGGGTGCCCGCCTGTAATTCTGCCTCATCAGCAGAGGGGGCAAAAAAAACACTGAAGTTCATAGTAAGGGTTGTTAGGGGCCCGGTACCCCAGGGGCCTCTCCCAGCTTTGTGCTGACAGTAATCCAGGATAACTGATGACCACAGCCAGAGATTCGGACCGCAGTCACCAGCAACTGGCATCCAAACTGGGGTGAAGAATCCTCACGCTGCCTGGAGTTACTTCCTCCCTGAGTCCTTTCCTGCCAGGTGGAGCATTCTCACTGGTGTGAGGCTGCTGGATGGATGGAGGGGGACCGAGAGGGCGCCCGTGAGGTCACCATAACCACGATCGCCATTCCCTCCGGAAGCCCCCGAGATACAGCAAAGCTTTTCCGCCTCTGCATTCTTTTTATTTCTTCTTTAGTTATAAATCTCCAAGGGCAAACAGAACAGAAGACAAGACAACAGCAAGAGGTGTGAAAGCTGAAGACAGAGGAGCCAATGAGAAGGGAATCACCAAAAGGAAAACGGAAAGTCCTAGTCTGGCAGCCGGGGATGTGGCACCTGCAGGGTTGGGCCGGGAGGCTCGGGAAGCGGCAGCACCTAGCACTGGGGGAGGTGAGGGTGGGTTGACAGTGGATGAGGCATACAGCCCACCATCTTCTTGCCCCGCACCCCTCTGATGGGTGCTCACACCTCCATCCTGGCAGAGAGCAGAGGCTGGTCTCCCAAGGCAGGGGACCGACAGGCTTGGGAAGGGGAAATAGCGCTTCTGGGGTTAAGGGCACCATCCTAAAGGTACCCAGAGAATAAGAGCACACCACCTGCTTCTGCTAGAACCTCCAGTCTGAAAGCAACTCCCAGGTGACCAGCTCAGGCAGGTGGCCAATGGCATCTGCTTAACTCTCCACCCAACCACGCAGAGCTTCGGTTAGCTTTTTAGAGTGTGCAGGAAGAGAAATAAAATAAAATGTCAACATCCCAGGAAGGATTAGCAAGCCATTTCTTCTATGAAACAAAAATATGATGCTTCATAATGAATTGTAGAAAGACAATGTAACAGAACAACAACTTCCTCAGAATTTCAAAAACGGAGAAAGTTAACCATAAATTTCTGAAACTAAAGTTGAAAAGATTCCACAACACTGTGAGCCACGAATGCTTCTTTGGCTCTGGGGGGAGCAGCCTTCGTCTGGGGAGGCTCCAGGATCAGAATGCTCTTTGGACCCGTTGAGAGCCACCTGGGAGCTGGCAGACACTAGCTCAGTGCTGGGAAACTGAGGCAGCTACTTCCAGCCCAGGATTCCACAGCCTTTTGGGAGGAGAAAGAGGCATTTTCAGAGGCTGGTGATCTTAGGAAAATCATTTTCCAGCCACTCTTGTTTGGGACACCAATGAACTGAGGAGGTAAAGCAGGTGAGGGAGGCTGGGAATATCCAGGTGTCCTACTGAGCACGAGGCGGAGGGCAGCCCCTAGGCCCAGGGCTAGCCCCACAGAGCCCCGTGGGCTTCAGCAGGGGTTTCCACAGTTCCAGAGAGGGGTGGAAGGATCCTGGAAGGACAAAGGGCACCAAGAGGGGAGACAGGTGGCTGGGGGCAGGAGGAGGCACCAGGGCTAATCATGTGGAGAGGTGGGGCAGCAGACAGGGCCACCGTCGACCCAAGAAAAACAGAAGCAGAAAAGCAAAGTTCTGCTTGTGTGCTGTAGGCCAGAGGCCAACCAGGCGTCTCCAGGGACCAGCACCCAGAGGGAGTGTACTATGGGTTATGTGTGTGCGCGTGTGATTGTAAGTCAGGCAGGAGCAGGAGTCAGGGCTGGTCTTGAGGAGGACTTTCTTCGACCTCAGGAAACCTCAGTTGCGCAGTTATGGTCTTTGAATTTATTGGAGGAAGCCGGCCTGTGTTGTTGAGGACAATCTCCTTCACTGAAGGCCAGCGACTGTGGGCATGAGCCACATCTACTAAATACCTGGACAGCAACACTCAGGTTAGTTTGAAATATAAACTAGGTACTCTCGCCTGGCCTAATGAAACTGGCCATCCCAGCTGGGGAAGGAGTGGCAAGCTCACATTGACCTGAACGCCCGCTTGCCCTCACCAAGGCTGCGTGTCTCATGGGGAGGCGGGGGCGGCTGTGATGTGTGGGGTGCAGGGAAGGTCAAGTACAGCGGCACTCGCAGCCACTGTGCGAAGCCACAGACAGCGACCGGGTGCATCGGTCCAGGGCTGCCGCATGATTTCACAGGTGCAAGTGGACACCAAAGATCAGCTGAGGCTGGTGAAGGTGGCGGCCTCTGGAAAGGGGAAACAGGGTCTGGGAAGGGTACTGTGGTCTCTCTAACAAGCTTCCTAGAAGTCCTTGCCTTTCAAACTCTGGGTATGGGACACTGCAATTATAAGGTAAAAAACAGCCCTTTCTAATTTTCACATCCCCTCTCTAAAAGCCCAAGGCAGTTCCTGCCCCAGGGGGTTCCTCTCCCGAAACTTCCACCTGGGAAACAAAGCCTAACTGCTCAGGTTAGCACATCAAAAGAAGACCGCGACTGCTTATCTGCCCTCAATTTTAAAGTGACCAATCCCTAGCTCGCCACGCGGTTTTGTAGTGGGCTCTATAAAATCCCTCCCGCGAGTCCCCTCTCTCTCTTTTTCCTCTTTCCTTCGCCCGGGCGCCCACTCCCCTGAATAAAGGATTTCCTGGCTGTACAGAGGTGTCCGTGTCTGGCTGGCCGCTACCCTAACAGCAATAATAGCAAAACCAAACGAAAGAACAGAGCTGGCGGTGACCCGGGATCTTGCTAATGATCATCTGATCATTAGCCAGCAGTCCCGCCTGCTGCTGGGAGGAGTCTCAGCAGTGCAGAGGCCTCGGCCTCCCTGTGTGTACTGCCAGACTCCACTCAGGGCAGCATCCCAGGAAACTCCCAGCTGCCAGGGTTGCTGGCTGACCCATGCTGCAAGGCTGGTCAGGGTGTCTCAGGGCTGTTCACTGAAAGTCCAGGTGGGGGTCCTGGTACCATGAAAGGCCATCCCGCCATGGGTCTCTCCTTCTGCCCCTTTCTAAGCCACACCCATTGAGTCTAGGCACCACTCAGGTAGCTGGGTCACCAGGCGTATATGGCCTGTTTGATGTCTGTCTGCTTGATGGGCCAAAAAGGCTTGGAAAGGCCCTGGCTTCCTCCAAAACCTCAGCAGATGGTCTCCTCTGAATTCACTGTGAGCCCCAGGGCCCACCAGCAATCCCAGAGACACCTCTCCACTAAATCTCAAGAATACTTTGTGTCAGGTTGATACCTTTGTTTCTGAAAGTGTCCTATTAGAGTTAGGTTTAAACTGAGCAATACTGTGCTATCACTAAGACCCCAGCACAGGCTGGTGGCACCCTAATCACCCTGGGATCTCCAGGACTAGGAGCAGTCTGACACACAGCAATGCCTTTTGAATGACAACACAATCAGCACCAGGCGGGGTCTTTCTCGTCTTCTCCTTCCCAGGAAGGCGACCTCTGAAAGGAACACCGTGCCCCGCGTGCTTGGCAGCGAGCCGGCACGGGGTTCAGTGCCCCCTGTGCACCACACTCTGGGAACGGAGAGGAGTAGAGCATGTTTAAAAATGCTGAGTGCGTGCACTGCGCCTGCCCCTGGCATTCAGAGGCCTGGAGAACAGCCAGCCAGAGAAGGCAATGCGTACAGTGCCCGGTGACGGGCAAAACTGAGCTCTGGTCTCCGGGATGAAGGCGGCTCCCACCCTCTGGGTCACCTCTGCAGAGCTGGATGCAGCAGTGCGCGTGGGGGGAGGGGTAAAGGTCTGGAGAAGCCCAGGTGTTAGGGGAGGGGGCACAGGCTGGTGTGTGAACTGCTAAGAGGTCCGAGTGTCAGCTGGAGCTGGGGCCACCAGCCCACTGTGTGGGTGAATTTCCGCAGCCCCACTGGGGAAGGGCATGAGAGTGGCATGAGCTGGCTGAGCAAACTAAAGATGGTGCTGGCAAGCTGGAGCCCCTGTGACAGGAACAGGCGGGCTGGGACACAGAAAAGGACCAGGGCTCAGGTTCCCAGGCTAGGCTGGAGGATGGTCAGAGGGGGACATCAGGGCAGGGCAAGGGGACAGGAGGGACAAAGAGCCTCCACAAGGGAGGGCAGAGGGGGTGCTGGACCCACCTGGGAGGGATGAAAGACCACACCTGTATGGGGTGTTCACCATGCGGGTCCGGGGCTCCAGGGTCAGCAGGGGGAGGCTGGACACCCAGCAGGGAGCTGGGGACCCTGTCAGAGGAGTGTTGAGGGGAGCAGGAGTTGAGGATCCACGTGGGAATAGTGGGAGGAAGATGGGACAAGTCAAGGTGGGTTATCTGGTGACAGGTCTCCCAGAGACAGGCCCAGGTGGGGAGGAGAGGACACAGGAAGGCCAGGTGTCCTGGAACCCAGTGCATATTGGGTGCGGTCCAGCTCTGTGCATCCTCTGCTTGTCAGACAGCAGGACCAGAAAACCTAAATGGGTTCATCTTTCAACCAAAGAACAACAACTAGCCAAGCAAACCACCTTGAAACCATGCCCTCAGTCTATATCTAAGGTGCTGGGAGCATTTCCTGGTCTCTTTGATTCTTATTTGGGTTTTAATATTATTCATTCTATTTTAAGTTTGTAAAGAGCCTAAAATCATTTTTAAAGATCTATGCAGAGCCCGAATAATAATGATAAACTAATTCACCACTCCAATGCAGGGCAATGAACAAGTCCGGCCCAGTCCCAAATGATGAATTAGCCTAATAACCAGCAATTATTAGTTCCATGTTGAATTTCTCTGGGACTTCAAACATAAACTAAAACAAACGGTTCTAATTTAGAAGCCAGAAAAATGAGCAGCCAAATCTAATATCCTTTTAAAAATATTTTTCAAAAATGGAGAAAGTGCTATGCACTGTGCCTCACACCTGTGATCCCAGCCACTTGGGAGCCTGAGGCAGGAGGATCACATATTAAAGGCCAGACTCAGCAATTTAGTGAATCCTGTCTCAGAATAAAAAATTTAAAAAGCTGGGGATGTGGTTCAGGATTGAACCCAGGGGTGCAATCCCCGGTACTAAAAGAAAGGGGGTAAGAGCCCAGTTCTAAGCAGAATGTTGGCATCCCTCCCCGAAATTTCCACATCCTAATCCCAGAGTCCTAACCTCTGACCATCTTACTTTACTCTTTAAACTTCGTGGATGTGACTGAGCTGAGGGTGTTGGAAGTGGAGATTATCCCAGAATACCTGGGTGGCCCAAGGCCATCACAGCATTTTGTAAGAGGGAGGCAGGACATCAGCCTCAGAGAAGGCCATGTGTGAGGAGGGACACACAGGAAGATGGAGGAGGCAGCCACAGGCCAAGGAATGCAGGCGGCTGAGAGATACCAGAGAAGGCAGGGAACAGATTTCCCCTCAAAGCCACCAGAAGGAGTGCGGCTCTGCTGACATCTTGAATGTAGCCTTGAAGACCCACATCCAACTTTGCCCTCTGGAAGGGTGGACAGTAAGTTTGTGTTGCTCTAAGCCACTGAGTCTGTGGTAGCTTGCTATGGCAGAAATGAAATGTATTTTCTTGTAGTTGTTAATTGTTTTAAAATGAAAGTGTGGACTGGTGTGAGCCAGTCAGTGTGAAATGTGGACCACAAAAGTGAGGGGTCTCTGAACTGATCCTGGCACTTCCTGTGTGAAGGATTACGGGAAATAACATCCCCCAAGACAGCCCTCAGGGGACACAGGAGGAGAGTGGGCCTAGGAGGAAGGAAAGAAAATAAGGCAAACAATCCTGCCAGTAGCAATGAGTCCTGAAGGGCCCCAGCGCTAGGCCATAGACTTTCACCCTTTCCCATTGCTGATGGGTCCTGGAAGGAGAAAAGCAAATTGTGCAGCTCTGGGGAACAAGAGCAAGAAGACACATAGTGAGCTCCGGCCGCGTTCTGAACTTTCACCCCTCCCCAGTAACAATAAGTTTCAAACTTTTTACAACTTTTTTCCTGACTGCCCAAGCCAATACATTCTGCCTCAGTCTCCAATGATTAATTCACCCACATTGTCACCTATAAAAACAGACTCCTTCTGCCAGGTGTGGTGGCGCAGCTCGGAAGGCTGAGCCAGGAGAGTCTCGAGTTCAAAGCCAGCCTCAGCAATGGCAAGGCGCTAAGCAACTCAGTGAGACTCTGTCTCTGAGTAAAGCACAAAACAGGGCTGGGGATGTGGCTCAGTGGTCGAGTGCCCCTGAGTTCAATCCCTGGTACCAAAAAAACCCCCCAAAAAACAGACTCCTTCTGTAACCAGGGGCCATTTTCCATCCGACCGATTGACTCGCTGCTGAATAAAGGAAAGCTTGCTGATCCGTTTGGGATCTGCTCCTGTTTGGGGTTATTTGTGCTTACATTGTAGATCAGGTGTTCCCTCTGGCCCCAGCCACTGGTGCACCATGCACACTGCTAACCCAGGAGAACATTCCACACCACCAAAGCCAGTTGCGGCCTTTGTGAAGAGAGGACAGCTTCAGCTGAGGCCCTGGGTCCAGCTCACTCACTGCATTGTGAGGTCAGAGGGACCCCAGGTCCCTGAGAAGCCACAGCTGAGGTTCTTGTGGTCTGGATCTTTCTGTGGCTGGGCTTCCTGCCCCCAGAGCTTCCCCTGCCCATGGCAGATAGGTTGTGAGGTCCTGGAGCTGGATGCTTCCTCCAGAGTGCCACTCAGCCCTTGGTCGTGTTCACAGGTTCTGGGGAGCAGGACATCTTGGGCAGGGGCAGGTGGGTGCGCTATTGCAGGTTGAGGAGCTCTGATCTGAAATGCTTGGGACCAGAGTGTCTCATGGTTCCTATTTTGGAATGCCAGCATATACATAAATAAATGTCTTGGGATGGGACCCAAGTCTAGGCACAAACTTCATTTGCTTCATATCCGCCTGTGTAGGGGTCCAGATTAACATAACTATAGCCATCTTGGTTGAAACCACCATGTATCTTGCCTACCAGGTGAACCTGCCCTGCCTTCCAAACCCTATAGGACCAAGTCGTTAATATAGCTAGCCAAGCACTTTGGGCCAGAGGAGGTCGCCTTGACTGCTGGTTTGTCAATCATTTTTGAGAAAGTTCAATATCCCGGCTGGCCGAGTCCCACCTTGGTCCATCTCAGCATATAAATGCCTTCCTCCTGCCCAAGGCAGCAGGATGCTTCAGTTCTGCTGCCTGAGTTGTACTTCCGTCCACAGACCCTCACAGTTTTGCTTTGTCCAGTTCAGCCTGTCCTCTCTGCGGTCTCACTGTACCTTCTGCCTTTAGTGGCTGTTTCTCACACACTGGGTTTTCCTGAATTTATGTGCATAGCCCAAAGGTAACTCTGTCCAATACTTTTTATAACTTTGTGCATAAAACAAAGTTTTGTAACTTGGAAACTTCTACTTGTAGTGTCGTGCCAATGCCGTCCAAACTTCAGATTTTAGAACTTTTGGATTTCAGATTTGTTGGACTAAGTATCCTCACCCTATATGCCATTGGCCATACCACTTTCATACTATTTTTGGAAAATAATAACTTTCTCTATTTAAAATTAGAGAGATTTATTGTAGTTTGTGTTTAGCTTTTTTCTCAAAGAAGTTCAATATGCAACTTTCACAATTACTGGTTATTAGGCTAATTTTTCACTGGGATTTAAGTGAGTTAGAAAGGCTCTGTGGAATGTGAATAAGAGTGGGGCTTGGGGAACATGGATGCCTGGCCTGGGGGGCAGGGGAGCAGTTCAGTGCAGCCACAGGGACCTTCGGAGATTCTGCAGGGAGCTCACAACCTCAGTGTCCCCAAGCCCCTTCTGAAGATTTGTCCCAAAGGATCCCTTATCCTCCCACTCCTGGTCAGATTCCAGGACCTGAGGCAATTGTGATGGCCTGGCAGCCTGAAGCCTTAGCCCTGGAAGGTTAGGAAGGAGTTATCAGACCCCATGTTCAGAAAAAAGCTCTCCTTGAGGCAGAGCTCAGGAGGGGACCCTCCTCCTGACCAGATCCTGCAGGGACTCATGGTGGTGGATTGGTTGATCTGTTTGTATGAAGCCTAAGGGCACATTCTCAAGGCTGGGGAGGCTCTGCCAGGGTGCAGAAGTGGCCATTGTCTGAAGTAAGTTGCAAAAGAACAAGGAAACCAACTCAAAGTTCAGCTGCTTTCATGATCCCAGGTGCCAGCAATTCCAAACAATGCCTGGGATAAAAATATTCTGCATGAGAAAGGAACTTTTTTGATCTAAGTTGAAAACAATTGTTGTGGTCACTGTTTTAATAATATTTATGAAGCTTCAAATGAGCACATTTATCACTGCTCACCCTTCTGTGTTCATACTGTGCACAGAGGTTAACTTGGAAAACTCCCAGTTACGTGGAGGACACTGGGTGCAGCTCGGGCCTCCAGCTCTGGGCCACATGTGACCCTTCAACAGAGATTTGCAATGAACTATGGAATGAGAAGCAAAGACCAAGGACCAGGACTGAGGGACTGCCTCCCTCGAGCTGTGGGCCCAGTTTTTATTTAACGTTTGTAACACAGACACAATGCCTCTTTTAAGACATATTTTGTTCAGTAAATGCTCATTGGCTGAATCTGAACAGGAACTTGAAGATGAAATGTACTTTCCTGTCTTTAATTGTTTAAAATGGAAGTGAATCAAGAAAATGAAATTTACCAAAATGGTGTGGTTTAGTAGTTGTCTAAACTATAGCTTTTGCAGATGATTGAGTTTCATTAACTGCCACTAATTGGTTACTGGGCAATTGTTTATATAAATAAGGGTTTGGATCCATTTCAGAAGTGCCGGTGGGGGCCGTTAGTGTGGGCGTGAATGTCAAAGTGGCCTCATCTGTCTTCCTGCTGCAAAGCCAAGCCCAAGTCACAAATGGCAAAGTCATTGCCTCCCACACACTGGTAGGACCCCAATAACATTATGTCCACAGGACTGAGCTGCCTGTGGGATAGTCAGGTTAGCCATTGAGATCCACTTCTACAGAAAATGTCTGTGTCCAGACCCTGGGCTGTTAACGCTGTAAACATGCTTGCTTTTACAGAAGAGCTACAAACCTTTTTGATTAGTAGATGTGGAATGCAACCAGAAAAATGTCAGCAGAAAGACATCTCTGATGGCAGTGTTTTTGTTTTGTTTTTGTTTTTGGTATCGGGGATTGAACTCAGGGGTACTCGACCACTGAGCCGCATCCCCAGCCCTATTTTGTGTTTTATGTAGAGACAGGGTCTCACTGAGCTGCTTAGCGCCTCGCCATTGCTGAGACTGGCTTTGAACTTGCGATTCTCCTGCCTCAGCCTCTCAGAGTGCTGGGATTACAGGCGTGCGCCACCGCGCCCGGCTAATGATGGCAGTGTTTTGAGAAATCAGAAATGTAGGAGATTAAAAAAAAAAAAAAACAGCAAAGGAGAACTGGGGGAAACATCAGTTGGGCAGCTTAGGGGCACAATCAGGGGAGCAGTGGCTGCAAGGAGCATAGGCCACAGCCCGCTTGGCTGGGCCCTCAAGTTGCCAGGACAGTGCTGGCCAGGAAATCCAGTCTGCTATGGTGTCATCAGCTCCCAGCAACAATCCCTTCCTCCCTCTATGACCCCTGTGGCTCCCACAGCCCCTGCTGTAGTCTCAGACTCTTACCCTCTGTGCAGTGCCACCAAAAGAAGAAACCTACTTATCTCAACTTCTTCACTTGGGAAGCTCCCTCTCCTCACAGACACCCTGCTCCCCAGCTCTTGCTGCTCATTGCTGGATACCTCTGAGCTCTCCATGGGCTCATGAAGAGCAGCAGGGCACAGCTGGTCTGGAGAGGAGCAGGGCTGTCCTTGGCAGGCCAGCTGAGGCACCTTCAGAGCAGCTCTGCAAAGCCATGGTTGGGGAAAAGCAAGTCCCCCAGCTGCCCGTCAGGCATGGTTTGAATGTAGGCCACCACCACACTCTAATGACCGTTAATGACAACAAGGAGCAAAGCAGGTGTCCAGAAGCCATATGAGCAGTAATGAATGAAGCAGACACTGGCCTCACCTGAAGCCTAATGGACATGATGGACAGCTAGGGATGTTTCTTCCTGGCATACTCTGTAGAAAGATTCTGGCCCTGTCCGTCAAGCATGCTCTTCAGTTACATTAAGGCCCAGGGGGACAGAGCCAAATCAAATATGTCCCTTTAAAGTAAAAAGAACTCAGTCCTGAGACATGTGCCTGGCTGGGTGAATGTGGTGACCTTTGACATTGTGCTTCCTCATCTATCCTCCCAGCCTTCCAGAATCTTCTATGAACTGGGCTCCCTACATGCTCCCTCCATGGGATATTATGTCTGGAGAAACAAAAGAGACAAAGGGGAAGAAAATAATTCATGTGGGCTCTGGGGGAAATGAGGGAGGCTGTAAAAATTACCAGGGCTTTGTTTCAGATGTCCTGGGGACAGGAAGGTGCTTTGAGCAATTCATGACTTTAATATAGAAAGCAGTTACGAAGTCTTATTTTTATGCCTCGGAAAACAGTTTTTATTACCAATAACCAATCAGCAACCCAAACATGCTGTGTTCATCTAAGAAAATAGATGAGCTGTGAATTAGTAGTCCCTCCCCGGTCCTTTGCTAAGTTACAGGCAAATCAGAAGCAGTCAGGAAACTCTGGCTGGCGTTAGAACTTTCTAAGCGGCAGTCCTGATACTAACATTCAAAAACGTAACTGCTCTCAAACATTTTTTGTTGAAAAAAGGTTACCAAACATCATAAGGCAATCAACCTGCAAACCTCACTGGGATATGGTTTGCAGCAAAGGAACACTGGCGGCATCCTGTCCTGTACCAGCTTCAGCCACGTGCCCCTGGCAAACCCTCTTTTCCAAAGATGGCCTCAACCACGTCTCATCCACACACTCTTCTGTGCTGTGATGTTGCTGTGCCCCACAAGAAGAAGGGTCTCAGCCTCTCCCCTGGAATTCAGGTTGGTCTTAGTGACCATTCCACCAACAAAACGAGATGGAAACGTGCTCTGGAATTCTGAGGCCCTGCTGAAAGACTTGTACCTTCAGCTCAGGATTCTGGGGGGCTCAGCCTTGGTAGTTTTCCCCTAAGAACCCAGCCCACAGCTGAGAGAGCGGCCTCTGTGAGCACTCCTGTCAGGATCCAAGGCACAGGCAGCACCAGCTCCCAGGAATGTGAGTGTGCCATCTTGGGGACCAGCCCCAGGAGCCTGCATTTGTCTGCAACCACACCCAAGACCCCACATGAGCTTTCTTTCTTTTCTCTCTCTCTCTCTCTTCATTTATTTTAAAGAGCAAGTGATCTTGGAGGTGGAGGTTTGGGGTGGGCACCACCGAGGGTAGGGAGTCTTACCTCCCACACACTGGTAGGCGAGTGCAGCCCGGGTCCTGACCAGGCAGGCGGAGAAACCTGCGCTTCTTCCATGAGGAGATAGCCTAGCACTTCCTTGCTGCACAGGCTGGACTCCATCACTAAAGCTCCTTGGGTACCTAGGATCCTCCATCTGAATTCCTCAGGAGCAAGAGCAGACTGAGGTTCCCATTAGGGATGGAGGGATGATGGCAACCTTGTTACCAAGAGGTTTGTGCCTGAGGCAGAAGTAGATGAAAAGGAGGCAGGAAGACTTGGAGAGAGCTTGAAAACCTGAAGATCCAGTGGTGTCCAGAGGAGGTCTGTGACCCTCGGTCTCTACATGAAAGGCTACGGGAACAGAAGGACAGGAAGCAGCAGGAGGAGGCAGAGCCATTCAAATTCAAAACCATGGTAAGAGGCTTAGATGAAGACGAGACCGACTTCCTTGATGAGGTTTCTCGGAAGCAGGAGCTAACAGAAAAGCTGTGAAGAGAAGGACTGAAAGACCTGAAGGAATGCAGAAGTCATCTCAACCGGGTGGAATTTCTGCAGAAAACCAGAAGGAAGTGGAGAAGAAACTCCCCCCGAAACCCACAGAAACCAAGAACAAGTTCTCCCAGAAGGAGCTGCTGGCGGGGTAGGGAAGCCTAAGGGCTCAGAGAGTGGCCACAGTGTGAAAGACAAGCCAGACCCACCCCGATGACCAGGATCAAGAGGCCCTGGCCTGCATGTTTCTGGAAAGCCCCTCCCTCCACTGCACTGCCCCTCCCCGACCGTCTGCACCGGCATCCTCCAGGCTGAGGCCCTGACTCTGGGAGCAGCAACTCCGAGGTTTGCTCAGACAGGGAAGGCACCACCCAGGCCACCGGGAAGATCGTCTCCATCTCCCACAGCAACACCCTCCTTGAGGCGACCTAGCTCCTGTCCCTTACCACAGGGAACTCCTCCCCAGAGTGGTCAGTCCATCTGTTCTGCCTCCAGGCATGACCTCTTTCAAAAACCTCCTTTCTCTGTTTCCTGTGCACACCATGACATTTTTAATCGATTCTGAAAATGTGCCAGAATCCACTTGTGACCCACGATGTTTGGTTTCTCCTTCCACTCCAGTGCAGGTGACCCACCTGTCCCGCTGCCCTTTCTTCTGTTGTCATGGGGCAGAGCCAGTCCCAGCAGAGGTCCCACCAACAGTGTCCTGGGGTCCTAGGAGGACAGGCACCACCTGGCTTGCAGAGGGTTTTGTAGTTTTCTCAGTTTTCTTTTTCCTTTCCAAGTAGCACAAGGAAGCAAGAGCAGTCACTGGACAGGTGTTATTCAACACGCTCTGTAGATGAAGGTGTCGTTTGGTTCTGCTTTGCTGTGGAGCATGTGGGAGAAGACAGCTGACCTGGGATGACATGGAGCACTTCCCTGGAACTAACCCATCCTTGATGTTTTGTGACAAAGTAAAGATTATAAACCACATCTGCAGGGACATCACTTCAAAAAAAAAAAAAAGACCCCACATGAGAGCCGCCCAGGTGAGCCCCACCAATCACAGGGCCATAAGCACTAATAAGGATAAAAATAACGACAATGTTGTTCTTTAAACTGCTATTTAAACTGCTAGGTTTGGAGGTGGCTTCCTATGGAGGAAGAATTAACCTCAGTAGTGACCTTGGGGAGACCCTCTATCCTGCTTTTGCATCTGTTCGAGACAGAACAGTCTAAATGGACCCACACCTACAGCTTGGGTGAAGATGGGGTAACTGTGCTTTAAGACCTGGGAAGTCCTGCCAGCCACCCCGGCTGTGTCCCTCTTCCAGCCCTTCCTTTCCCACTCGAACGGCCTGAGTGTTTCTTCCTTCCTTCTACTTAAAAGAATTCCTCTCTGATCACAAGAATAATACAAATTTGCCATAAAATTTGTCAAATTGACAAAAGCTGCATGAAGATAGCATAATTATCTATAATCCTTCCCCCGGGCTGGAGCGCTGTTGACATTTTAGAATATTTACCATCTGTCTTTCTGGTAGATGGACTAATAGTCACAGATATGTGCTACATGTCCTCTTGTCTAAGCAGTTTAAATGATTAACTGGCTGACTGATCAAAACAGTAGAGGTAAGAAATTAAAGAATACATAAATACATACTTTAAATATTTTATTTTAACTTGAACTGTATAATAAATTAAAATAGACCGGTTTTTAATGCAATGCCTTGCTGCTGACTGGAATTCTAAATCATTGTTGATTGTAAAACACACCCAGGATGCCATCTTGGTGATGTATCATTTCGTTTTCTGCAAAGCCAAGCAGGTCCTTATGGACACCCCTACAAATCCAAATGCAGAATCAGTCCACGATTTATGTGTTTCCAGCTTTTGCAATTATTTTACTAACACCTCGTCCCTGAGTTACATATACATTTTTAAGCAATAACTTCTGTTTGTCTTCCTGAAGGAATCATCTTTGATTTCACAGGAAAGCTTTTTCAATACTAATATTTCACTTCTGTACTTTATATGTAAACTGCTTGATTACAATAACAAATGCAGCAAACCAAAACAGATTAGGGAACAAGTAAAATGCATTAGTCAAATGTAATTAGAAGAGCTGAACAACACAATTACTAAGCTTGAAATCTGTCCTCAACACTAGCAAAACTCATTATTTTCAAGCATCCATAAAATATCCATAAAAACATCAGCCTTGTTTTAGGGGAAAAAAAACAATTTTCATAATGGAATAGATTTTGAACTAAGTAAAAAAAAACTTAAAAATCCCCATGTCTAAAAACTAAATAGTATATTTCTAGGTAAGGATTGGACTTTAAAAGTAAACATCTTTAATATAATGCAGTAACTAGTACTGGATCATAATGAAAACTAGGTCATCAGCATGTTGAAAAACAGAAATCAGTATTTATGGGAAAATGTAAAATTATATTCCCTAAGAAACAGGAAAGACAAAAAAAATGAATTAAATACTCTGGGACTAGAAAGTTGGAAAAAGAGCAACAGATAATCATAAATCAAAAAGAGATGAGTAGTAAAGATAATACCAGAAATCAACACATCAGGGAATCAAAATAGAGATTAACAACATGAAAAGTTGGTAGCACAAGAAACAAAAATTAGCTAAACTGGGAAATATAAATCCACAACTCATAACAAACATCTTACTTAATAGAAAAATTTTAGACACACTAACTTTGATATAGACCAATGGGTGTGGTAGTGCACACCTGTTAGCACAGCAACTCCGAAGGCGGAGGCAGAAGGATTGAAAGTTTAAGGCCAGCCTCAGCAACTTAGCGAGGCCTTATCTTAAAGTAAAAGTAAAACAGGGCTGGGAATGTGGCCCAGTGGTAGGGCACCCTTGGGTTTAATCCCCAGCACCACAGAAATAAATAAATTAAATAAAACATAGATAGAGCAAGGGCACACACTGTGGTTTAGAGAGACACTGGTGGTCCTGACACAGGGGACAAGTACGAAGCCAAGTGGCCTAAGAGTGTCTCACTGTGTGAGCTGCAGTAACGCGACCCATCGACTAAGACGACCTGGACACACTCTGGTCAGGCCCTGCGCCCTCCTCTCCACGAGGCCTCCGCCTTCCTGTGAGGCCCACAGCCGGCTATCACAGGCTCATCTCCTCACTGAGGGGCTTGAATAGCACTGGGTTCCATCAGCTCGAGGCTGCGCCCCAGGATGCCGACTTCGGCCCTGGCCCTTCCGTCCCTGCCTGGGAAAGCTCAGCCTGGCTGAAGGAACACACTGCTCCAGCCGGACCCTGAGGGCCAGCTCGCCCTCCCACTTCTTGGAGTACTTGCTTTAGGGACTTATATAAACCCTCTCTCTGTCCTTTAGAGATGCATCTTCCACACCCCAGGGCTGTCTTTCTCAGGGACCTGGGGTGGTTCCTGTAAGATGTAACTATGAAGAGGTATAGGGATATGTGTGTTCTGTTGCTGCAACAGAGACTGGCTGATTTATGAAGAACAGAGATTCATCCAGCTTGCAGTTCTGGAGGCTGGGAAGGCCCCCAGCATGGGGCCAGCATCTGGGTCACGACACAGCAGAGGCACCATGTGGCGAGACAGAGGGACATGCCACAGAGAGCTGGCCTTCATAACACAGCCTCCGCCTCCCAACGCATGGATCCACAAACCCACGCATGGATTAACCCAACCACGGGGACAGAGCCCATGACACTCACCTCTCAAAGCCCTCGCCTCCACATTCCTCAAACATGTGACTCTGGGACTAAGTTTCCAACACATGAAATTTGGAGGGCACTTCAAGCCACAGCAAGGCCCCTGCCCGCAGTCAGTGGGAGCGCAGGAGGCTCACTGGGACAAAGCCAGCAGTCCCCAGCCCCACACTCCTTTGTGTTACTATGATTATCGTTGCCACCGGCATTATTTTTTGGTGCTGAGCAACAAACCCTGGGCCTCACACAGGCTGAGCACGCTCAGCCTCATCTCCAGCCCCACTTGGAGCGCTAAAGACAAAATCACAGTAAGATGCCATTTGGCTCTCTTCTCTGTGACAATGTAGAGCAACATCTGCATTGGGCAGGACGTGGAACAGAGCAGCAGCTGTAGACCACAGGGGCAGGGGAGCCCACTGCTCAGCTGGGTGGTCGCAGGGCCTCACCCTGGAGGTCAGTGAGTGCCCTGGTGAGCGTCCCGACAGCAGCCAGTCGACCGTGACCGTGTACATACATGTCTATTGCCAATGTGCTCCTGCTAATTTCTCCTTGGATTTCAGCTTTTGCTTTGTGTATTTTTGAAAGCTGTGTGTAGCTCCGTCTCTAAACGTCCAATTTTGTCTCAAGTATTTTAATTGCTCATTGTTATTATGACATTTCTTTGTTTCATCAGTGGTTCAGGCAGGGCCCAGAAAGGAACTAGGAACAGTGGCGGACTCATCAAGCCTCCCACGTGAGCAGCTGGGAGGCGTCTCTCCCCCACATGGTCACTTCCTGTCTCCCTGGAACCACTGAAAAGGTCCCAGCTGTTCCCAGCACCTATCGTATTTTCCATATTTGATCAACTTTTGATGTTAATTACAAATTGTTCTTTCAGCCAAGGTTCATTTGATTTTGTGTTTTAATACTGAGAGCCTTGGCCTTTTAACAAATGCTCTTATCATTGTCAGGTTTATTTTAGGCCATTTCCTTTCTTCTCTGGTAACCGAGAACCCCTGTTCTCAGCTTGCTTGGACAGCATGGTTTGCTGCATATGCCAAGCTGTCCTGTGCACAGTGCCCTCCGAGTCTGTCCCAGGGCCTTTCTCATTTTGAAGACAGGTAGTTTAAGAGAGGTAGTCATTTCACTTGGCTGATTGGTTTTATAGGTGGCAAAACTGGAGACTTAACAAATAAGTCTTCCTTTTGATGACAAAGTTAGTTTAATGATGTGACTGTGATTTAAGTGTATTGATTGAGAATCAGGGGCTGTTACCAATCAATCAAGCAAAATTACTCATTCACTAGGACTATGGAAGTTAAAAAAGAAAAAAACACTGTCCTACTAGTTTTTTTAATGAAAATATTGATCCATAATATAGCTAAAATAGAAAATATTTGTTTCAGCTAGAAATACATTAAGCAAAGGCACTATTTAATTTATGCCAATGAACTCAATTCATTGGTTATGTCTAAAACTGGCTCTCAAAGGTAAAGGCATTTTTGTTTGTTTTAAGTACTGGGGATTGAACCCAGGAGCTCTACCACTGAGCTACATCTCCAGCTCTTTTTATTATTATTGTTTTGAATTTTTTGAGACAGAGTCTTGATAAATCATCCAGGTTGTCCTGGAACTTGCCATCCTCCAGCCTCAGCCTCTGGAGTAGAAGGGATCACAGGTGTGTGTCACTGTGCCCAATGGAGAGCATTAATAATTGATGAAATCTTAGGAGGTAAGGTGCCTTTTCATTTCAATATCACTACAAAAGAATTTAAATAGCAAGGCCATTAAAGAATGAAAGCACATTTCAGACGCAGGCCAATGGAGAGGAGATGGGGAGTTTGGGGTAGAAGCCTGGAAGCAGAGCAGACCTGATTCTCCCTCCTGGTCTTCTCAAGGTCTGCTGCAGGGCATGCAGGCAAAGATTAGAGCTGTTACTGCCCATTGATTTCCACCAGGGGGAAGTATGGTATCGCAAATAGTATTTGCAATAGCATAGTATTGCCAATAAAGTAAAATAATTTAAGAGGTAGGGCAATGACCCGGCCATTACTCACAACGCAGCTTTTTCACCAAAGGAACGTGGGGAAGGAATAGTTGTGAGGCCCTGGGACTCACTCTTGCACCGTGTGATAAGGAGAAGACACTACTATAGAGAATTCAGTACGGCTTACCTGCTTTTTCTGAAAAGCATTCATACCATAATTTGAAAATATAAAATACACATTGATATAATTCCCACCTCTGTATCGCCTGTTTCAGAGATACATGCTGTTTTCAGTGGAAATCAATTAAAACTTTTATCAAGGCCAAATGACTTGGTGTAAACATTGAATCACAACAGTCGTGGATTTTGCACATCCATGGAAATAATTGAGGATGTGTCAAGTATTGAGCCATAAGAAAAAGAAACAGAAAAAAGGAAAGAAAGAAAGAAAGAAGACACAGATCACAGATGCCACCCACTACACAATCCTTTTCAAGCTACTGCTGCTGCTTTCTCTTCCCCCTTCCCCTCTACAAACCCCGACCTTAAGGGACGTACACCCAGTTGTCTTTTCTGCCCCACCCCACCCCAAGTGGTCCTCACCTCCCTCTTCCTGTCTTGGGTCTCTTTCCTCCGCAGCCTCATCACGTGCTGTTTCAAGACCTAGTACTGTTTTTGTTCGTTCAGAACGATTCCCTCCCAAAATGACGCATGCAGCAGACGCAGCTTCTCTGGCCTTCGACAGCACTTCGCCACCATTGACTTCTGTTTCAAGGACAGATTGTCCTGTATGGTTTGGGGCCCTGGAAAGACAACTTCTCGATGTCTTCAATGACAGCAATAATAACAAATTACGGGGCTCCATGTGGCTCATGGTTACGAGCTCCTGGGTTCAATCCCCGCTACCAAAAACAAACAAACAAATTACAGCACAGTGTTTGTTCACACAAATTTGGATGCAAATGAACAGCCATGTGCTCCAAGTTATGTTTTAAAGGGATGGGCAGTCAAAAGGTCCCTGCCATCTGACAGAATCATGAAGACCACCTAGAAGCCATTCAGCCCTGACCCCACACCAGGCTGTTCTTGGCGAGGTTTTGTTCTCAGGTGTCAGAGGATCTACTCATGTGGAGTAGACGTTTATTAGTCTTTCCTGTATCACATTGTTTTTCATTTACATAATTCAGACATGTAGGAGGACACTGCTTGGGAAACTCCTTCCTGGGATGCACAGAGGAGGCGGTGGGTGCCAGGGAGGTGTGCTGAAGAAAGCCTGAGAAGCCTGCAATCTGGTCCCAACAGTGACCCCTGCATAGGGCGTGGAGGCCAGGTTTGGCCCTGGTCATGCAGGGAGCACTGGAGTGTGCTGGTCTCCGTCACTTCCTCTCCCTGCAGAGGGGCTGCTGTGGTCCACTGAGCCCACCTCCATCAGCTCCTGCCCTGCAAGTGGGGAGCCTGGCTCCACCATGGTCGTCACTAACCACCACCAATTATGGTCACCCAAACAGAGGTGGCCCAGGGCCTGGGGACGGAGTGGGGACAGATACATGGGCAAGCTGAGGCCCCCCTTCTCCTGTCACATCGCAAGGTTTGCAAGGGTTGTGATCCCCAGAGGAGAGCTCTGAGCCTCTGACCTCACTTGCCACGACAGCAGAGCCCTTCCGTCTAGTCACCTCCACAGGAGGGGCCTTTGAGATGAGACTTCAGAGAGGGACAGGGAGCAGGCGGGGGCTGGAAAGGCTTCTTCCACAGGGGACAGAGAAACAGAGTGAAGGGACTGAACTGAACAGTGGGGAAAGGACCCTGGGAAGGAGCCAGAGAGAGGGAGGGAGGGCAGAACTGGGGAGGGAGGGGCCTCAGGGCTGCAGAGCCACATAGGCAGTCCACAAGGGCTCCGGAAGGGTTAAGGAAAACCCTAGAATCCTCCAGCGGCCCTAAGGAAGCCACGGATTCGCATTTATGCTGATCGTGTTTTGCCAAAGAAAATGCTCAAGTAAAAGTAAAATGTCAATAAATAAAATCAAGCACTTTCGTCTTCAAGTGGGACCCATAATTTTCACAAGTACCATTGATCAATTTCCAAATGTACTAGTCAAGGTTCTGCCAGAAAGCAGAACCAACAGGAGAGGCGTTCCACCACACAACGCACACAGTGTGCATGTGGTGTTCACACACCCCTAAGGCTGGCCCTCTGCATCTGCAGAGCTAACCAATCATAGTTTGAAAATATTTGAAAGAGAAAATCGCATCTGTACGGAACATTGTCAGAATTTATTTTCTTGTTATTCTTCCCTGAACAAGAGAGCTGTCTTCTGTAGACAGCTATTTGCACAGTATTTACACTGCAGTAGGTATTGTAAGTCATCTAGAGATGATTTAAAGTGTACAGGATATGCAGCGTATGTACAAATACTGCTCTGATTTATATAATGGACTGCAGCATCTCTGTGATATCCAGGGGTGTCCTGAGCAGTCCCCGTGGACACCGAGGGACCACATTATACCTAATGCAGGTATAATGCACACAGAGACAGGAGGGTATATTTGAGTCATTGTCTCCGACGATCGTGGGGTGGGGGGTCGGCCATCTGCAGGGCGGCCTGCACTTTGGAAGTTCCTTCAGACACGACATGACCCTCTCTAGTCAGCAGGCAGAATTCCTCCTCTACCTGGGACCTCCGTCTTTGCTCTTAAGACCTTCAGCTGAGAGGATGAAGCAGGCTTGTTCCCATGGGCTCTACTCAGCCAATTTAGACGTCCAAGGTGTCTAGAGGTTACCTTCAGAGCAATGTCGAGGTGGTGTTTGATGGAGCAACTGGGCACCCGCCAAGCCCACAGGACACTCACCACCACACATCACTTTCTGATGACTTTTAATTAAATGTGTCCTGCCTCCTCTGCCTGCATGTCCCCACTTGTTAGACCTCGGGGAAGGAAGGAAGGGAGGGCTCCGAGGGGCCCCGGGTGGGCGGGCTGGGGGCTGGGGATAAGCTTCTTTCCAGCACAGCCTCCTGCTGGTTCTGGGGTTTCTATTTCAGGAGAGTATAGAGATTCGTTTGCATTTTTATCCAGCACACCATAAAAATCTCTGCCACCTCTAGGGAATAAAAGGCCATTCTCGGTTTTATTAAGATCACAAATCCATGCCAGGGGCCAGGGGTGGAAGGCTGGGCTGGAGGGCTGGCCTGCTAGGGGCCTTCTGTGCAGAAGCTGGGAACATGGTTTCTGGGCCTGAAGATGCCCTGAGATGGACTCTCTGTGGGCCTGAGGCTGTGGGTTATCCTTTCTTGTCTGTCTTACTCCTGCTGCTGGGGCTTCGATTCACTGGACAGTCCCCTAGATGAGACCTACTCCCCATTAGAAATGTGTTCCTTGCAATGTAAGGAATGCTGTGGAGACACATGAGAGCCTCCAGCTACGTGCATATGAACGTCCCACTGGCCCAAGAACTTGAGCGGGCCACAGACGCTGTCCCAGGGACGCACAGCATGAGGAAGCTGTTTGATGTCCTCCTTGAACCTCAGATCCTTCAGTCCTCTGATTTTAAATTAAACCAGTCCAGATCCTCAAGATGAGCTTTCCTCGAGGTTATTTCTTGGAGAAGAGTCATTTCATTGGAAACCTTCTGCTTGAGGACCCATCCTCCTTGCTCAGGCCCCTCATCCTCCCAAGGCTTTGTCCTGCACAAGCAAGAGCCCAGCCCTTCTCATCTCCAGCCTGCCCTGGCACCATGGCCGGACCTCATTAAAAACATCTTTTGATGAATGTAAGATGTAAGAGAGTAAATGTGGGAGAATTAGCAGCTAGCATCATTTTTCAAATTGTCCTTAAATGCACATAATGTAAAATTTACCATCTTTCCTTTTTTTAATGTACAGCTCAGGGTCATTAAGCACATTCCCAGTGTAAAGATTAGAGAAATCTGTGGTCCTGGGTTAGCCCTGATGGAACAACAAATGCACTTATGTTGTTATTTACTTACGTTAAGTAAATAAAAATATTTACTTAATGTAAAGTAAATTTACATTTTAAAAAATGCCAAGGGGCAAATAAGAGATCAATAAATAAAATCAGCAGGATTCCATGAGCAGGTTCAACTCATAATTTTCATGATGGACACCCATGACTTTCGAGGTTCATCCAGGTTGGGGTTCCCTACCTTTTCAAGGCTACTTAACATTCCTTTGCGTGTACATAACATCCTGCTTGTTCTTCCAAGTGCCCATGGCTACTAAGGCGGCTTCTAGCTTTTGGCCACTGTGAACCCGGGTATCCAGATGCCTGCTGGAGACTCCACCTGCAGTTCTTTGTGCATTTTTCAGAAGTGGAGAGATGGCATTGTGCAGTAATTCTGTTTTTAGTGTTTTGAGGAGCCCCTACCAGTTATGGAAGTGATTTTGAACTAACACTGTTTCCTGATGGGGTGCCCCTCTGCAAGGCTTGACCCTGAGTCCTTGGGGGCAGGGCCCATGTCCTCATCTCTTGGAGTGTGAAGTGCTATGGGTATTATGCCAACTACAGCTTCCCATTCTGCTAAGAGAAGAGGATGAGCCTCTCAGAAGCCAACTGGAGAATTCCAGAAGGAGGCTCCTCCAGAAAGCTCATGCTACCCTCCTCTCCAGGACACCCCAAGGACTGAACCCCTCCATCTCAGTGTCTGGAGTGTCTTGCTGGCCTTTTTAGCCTCCTTATCCCCAAGTCAGTCTCCTTTAGAGTCAGTGTCTGTAACCTAACACTTTAATAAATTGGAACATTTAACCCAGAATTTACTAGAATGACAGCTAGTAAAGTCAACTTACATAAGGTAAATTCTAAAAGAAATCAGTGATAACAGGTCCCTTAATGCTCATGGGACTTGGGGCGAGGGTCAAAGGGAGACTCACATGGTGTGTGTGCATGTGTCATATAGATGTAGTATACAGACAGATATTTGAAAGATATAAATCAAGTTAACAGACTAATAAACATGTTTTATCATTCCATCCTGAAAAATAGCTTCACAGCAACAAAAATTGAGCAATAAATGTAAAGCTGTTGTATTAAGTGACTGATAGTTGTGGACATCTAAGTTAACTATCACGGTGTATGCCTAAGAGGCCTATGGACAGGTTAAGCTGTTTGACCAAATCATTAAATAACAACATACACAATCCATGGCATACATTACCCATACAGTTTTGTCTTTTCTTTATTTTAGCAAAAAACACGTTATAATTAGTATTTTTATAAAATTTGCATTCTGTTAACAGCAATGTCAAGTTGACCTTCTTGAGTCATTGAGGTTCTCAGACTGTTTTTATTAAAAACTCATCTGCTAAAGCATAGCCATTGGAATCATTGATAAAAGTCTTAGAGGAACACCTAGCTGCAGAAATATACCAGGAATTTACATAGCTCATACAAACATTGACTGGGCTATGATAAAGAGATTTTCAGTGTAGCAAAAAATAATACAAATGTTTTAATTTTTACCATTTAAATTATAAACGCTTACATGATTTTCACTATCCCTTAAAGCAATATCAAAATTCATAGGAAAACAAAGAATTGGCTTTAGCATCAAATGCGACCTTCCTGACCTCCATATACTCACGTGTAAGAACAGCACACAAGATTCAACATGGGAAATGTTCCTGAGACACCAGGCTGGAGTTCTGAGCCTTCTGTGCATTTGTGAATGTTTCCAGAATCACTGACAGGAAGAGGATGCTCGGCACTTCTGGGCAATAATACTTGCTGTGAGAACCCATCGCATCAGTGTTACTGGCAAGGAGGAATCCGAGGAGGGGATTCTTTTGTCTTCCTGAAGTGCTCACAGAGCGAGGGCCTTCTCTGGGGGCTACAGGTGCATCAGATGGCTTTGGGATAATGTCACCTGAGGTCTGGGGAACACAGACCCAGGGAGAAGCATTTCTCCGGACTTATGTGGTCATGTTCACTGGAGCAGATGTTTAGTGTTGGGTGGGCTCAGTGCCAGAGCCAAGTGGGAAGAGCTCGTGCTTGCTTGGGTGTATTTTTGAGGGGGTGTTAGGATAATTTCGAGCCTCTGAAGTCAGGGACCCAGGATGGGTTCTTCTCGCCTACATCAAAGACAATCAAGTGGTAGTGCAGCGTGGGACCTGGAAGGGTGTGAAGTTGGCTTTCTGTCCATGCACAAAAACCCAGCAAAGTACTGGTCAGCAGGTGGCGCTCGCTCTCTGACCAAAGACTCGGGCTCCACACCATGGCCCAGGTAACCTCCACACCGGCCCAGACATGGGGTACTGGGGCAGCGATGTTAGTTGGGCATGGGGTGGAGAAGCAGGGCTACTATGCCCATTATCCACTTGTGTAAATCCTGCAGACCTCACCTCCATGAGGCTGCATCAGCTCCCCATGAACTCTGAACAGCTATCATAAGAGGGGTGCACTTGTCAAACTCCAGACGCCTACAATAAGCTGTTCCAGAGATGGGGATCAGGTAGGAGAGTCCCAGAATTATCCCAGTGTCCAGGGAAGATCTCCTTCTGCAGTCCTTTGAGAGACAGAAAGTTTTACAACTTCCATTTTAATTGGAAGCCAGTGCTGCCTAGAGGACTAGGGCTAGATTTGGAGTTTCAAGTCTAGGTCAAAAAGGGGCCTCCTCTGAAAGGATGATCCTTACAGCTTCTCTTTTTCATGCCCAAATTGCCAGCAAGTAGTGATACTTGTTATGGTTTGGATCTGGAATGACCCCAAAGTCTTGTGTGTTGAAGGCTTGATCTCCAATACAGCAATATTCACAGGTGAGATTCAGGAAAGTGATTGGATCATGAGGGCTCTAATCTAATCAGTGGATTCATCCATTTAAGGATCCATAGCTGAATGGGTTATTGGGAGGTGGTGGTAACTGTAGAGGTTAGAAACTAGTTAGAAGCAGTGAGTCTTTGGAGGTGTGCCCCTAGGACTATATCCTGTCCCTGGCCCCTTTCTCTTGCTCTCTCTGCTTTCTGGCTGCCAAAAGGTGAGAAGCTTTGCTCTATCATGCCCTTCCACCATGATGTACTGCCTCTCCACAAACCCAAAGCAATGGAGTCAGCCAACCATGGACTAAATCCCAAAACCTGAACCAAAATTTTAATTTAAGTTGATTTTCTCAGGTATTTTATCCAAGTGATGGAAAGCTCACATGTTACTCTTAAGAGTTGAGGTTCTTATCAAGTAAAAGAAGAGTTACTTGAGCACAAGCACTGTGGTGCCTCGACAGTTGATCTTATAACTGACATGGCTAATAAGTAGCTAATAGGCAGGTAGTATATATAGTGTGGATACACTGGACAAAGGGATGATCCATATCCCTGACATGATTTGGTGGGTGTAAGATTTCATCACACTGTTTAGAACAGTGGGCAAGTTAAAACTTACAAATTGTTTATTTCTGGAATTTTTCATTTCCTATTTTCAGACCTCAACTTTCCAAGGGTAACTAAATCTCAGAAAGCAAAACCATGGATGGGTGAAGGGGAAGCTACTGTATTATCACCCCATTCTACATGAATCACTCAGGCTTAAGGACTTGGTTAAATAACCAGGACAGAATTGGAACTCAGATCCAAAGCTCATCCTCTTAACAACCTAGTGCTTCTCCTGAACACTGGTAGGAGAACCAGGGAAAGGGCAGTAACAACAGCAACAAACCAGCAGAACCGACAAGGCCCAAACCCATGTGTGTAAAAGGCTGTGGTTGGGAGAACCACGCCAGTTCTCCCCCAGCCTCTCCTCCTTACATAAACTCCAGTCTGAAGTAGGAACAGCTGGAAATAATATTGGCTCTGCAGACCCAGCTATTTGGCATTGTCTGCAGCCCTTCCAACCTGTGCCCCTTGCTCTAATCCTCACCACTCCCCAGGAGCATTGTAGAAATTCTGTGGTCCCCAGGTCCAGCAGGTGGGGTGAACCTGTGTCTAGAGCGACAGGATGGACACATATGCAGACTGTTTCCTCCGCAGTGAGTTGCCTGGTATCCAGTGTTTCCTTCTCGTGGATCCACATTGGCATCACCCACTCCTCTGCCCTTAATCAGAAGCACTGGTCCATGAAGTGTGCCCTGGTGCTACCTCTGCCACCCGAGGCCAAAGAGACAGCTGAAGCTAGCCCTGTGTTTATGTGGTTCTGTTTAAAGCAACTTGAAATGTCCTGATGAGATCTCTTGTCTATCAGTCCAGTATAAGAAAAGGAAAGGAAGAAAGGAAAGAAAGATGTGGGGGTAGGTGGAGAACAGAGAAGTCTGGCTCAGGGCAAATTCTCTGGTTCAGTAACTTCCTGGGCTCCAGGAAATCTCTGGGTGAAGCATCACGTCACAAAGAGGATCCAGCCTTTGGCATCCTCCAGGAATGTGAATGCAGGTGGCAATGTCCCTGAGGACTCCCCCGACTCCCTGCTACATGGAGACAAAGGATACTGCCAGAGCAGCCCACTGTCCCCAGGGAGTTCCAACACCCTTGAGTTCTGTGGGCCCCTGGGTCTCTCCTCAGGGAGGCTGAGAGGCCATTTCTCTTTTCCTTTACAGCCTCCAGAGCTGCAGAGATCAGGATTTAAAAGGCCAGGAAGCAACTTCTCGCCTGCAGGTGGCTCCTGCCTGGGTTTCCGGGGAGTGTGACTCTTCACAGAAGACAGGTGTGCTGCTAGTGCTGACTGTGAAGTCCCTGGGGCAAAAGCAGTGCAGCCCCGGGAAGAAGGGAGTAGGAAGGAAAGACACTTTGCTGACACTGGTCAAGGAGGGCTCCTGGGAGCTGGGGGCCTCAGGACCTTCCTTGTCACACCCATGTTTTCTTCACCAAGGGACCCGTGATTTTGACCATGGCTCTCTGTTTAAAAACAATCTCCACTTACAGCACATTCGTAGTAAGCAACACTTGCTTCTCCATGTTAAATTGCATGGCTAAGGGGCACGGCGTGAACAATCTTAGGACAGAGTGGATGCATTCCAGCTCAATGCAACGGCAAGCTCCCACTAAGCCATCTTTATTTGAGTCTCGTGGGACCCTGGTGCTGCCCCAGTCCCCCTCACCTTCTGTGTGGGCGAGAGCCCTGCAGGGGTGTCCACCTGCTCCTCCAGCGGCTGCTCTCTGTGGTCCTCTCCTCCCCGTCACTGGTCTACCATGGGCCACCACTCCTGCTGGCTGCCTGGAACTCCAGGATGGCCCTTGGGGTGACGGGGCCACACGGCCTAGAGAAGCACAGGGCTTCGTGAGCTCTCAGTGAGTGACCCGTCATGAAGCCTGCACCCCTATTCCCTGTCCCTCTGCAGTACCAGGGACTCTGGCTCTGCCTGTGTGGCGGCTGAATGTTTGGAAAATACTATTTAATATAGAAACATCCTCCACCCTGGATTCTAAATATAACTATTCCCAGAAACCACAGAAAAAGAAACAATTAGTCTTTCCTTCATGGGGTTGTTTATGGGTGCTCCTTTTCACCTCCCAAGACAGTCTCCTAGCGTGCCCGAGGCCCTGGGTTCCATCTCCAGAACACAAGAAGGCGGGCAGGGCAGCCAAGCTCCTTCTTTAGGAAAGCACCCCCAGAGCAGGGCAGGCCCACCAGTCTGTGCCATTTCCTGAGTGTGAGCTGTGCACGTATGAGCCCCCTGGATCTCCCCTCTGCAGAGCCACTCCTGGGCCACTGCCCTTGGGACCTTCTCTGTCCCCCTCTTGTCTCCTTGTGCTCCTGAGCAACTACAGGAACACACACACATACACACATCCATATCTGCACACATACACTACACATGCACATGTGCACACGCTCTAACACCACATGTGTACACACACAAAAATGCTCACACATGTCCCAACACACACAGATACACATAAATGCATACATGCCCACAACATATGCGTGCACATGCTCACACATGTACACATGGGTGTTTATGCACCCGTGCACAGATCCACACACATCCACAACACAGCCGCATAGACATCCTCACATGCACACACACGCGCCTGCCCTCACGACCTCCGCAGGTGGGCAGCACCTCTCAGAGACAGTCTAAAAGGTTCTTGGGCTGCATTACTACGCCGCTGTGTGCATCTACCTTCCTGTGTGTCATGGCCAGTCCACGCCCACAGATCTGCTGGCGTGAGGGGGATGCCCTGCCCACCTGGCCACAGTCCCTTCCACTCACGCTCTCGGCTACGTGACTTGCTCTTTGCTGTGTTCTGGCATCCACTGCATGCGTGAAACATCAATGAATATTTGCAAACTTGTGAGGAAGGCGAGGCAGGACCATGCCCTGCGTTTTATAGATGGGAAGAGAGCTGAGGAGAGGGTGGTAACTGGTCCCAGGCCCCTAGTGTGAGGACGCCAGGGCTCCTCCTTTTAAATGATTCACTCAAGTTTCTTGAGTTTTAGTCCAACAGCAGCGATCTTCTAATCTACAAAAGATGTGTCTGATTTTGTAGAGCTGTTTAAGAACTAAATTCTACTGATTTTTCTGATACCTACGTCTGTTTTCTAAGGTTGTGTAATAAATCAGCACAAACTCACTGGCTTAAAGCAACACAAATTTATCATCTCCCAGTTTCTGTGAGTTAGGGGTCCTGGACAGGTCAATGGGGCCTCTGTTCATGGTGTGAGCAGACTGAGCTCAGGGTGTTCCTGTAGGGGCTACAGTTCTAAGGCTTGAGCTTCTCCTCCAAGTTCATGAGGCCAGAGGCAGAATCCTGCCCCCTGTGGCTGTGCTGAGCTCCTGTTTTCTCTGTCTGTCCGCTGGGGCCACTCTCAGTTTCTAGAGGACCTTCTAGTCCCAGCCACCTTAGAAAACACCATGGCTCAGTGCACAGCCATGGGGTTGATTTTCCAGACCAGCAGGCTGGTCTTGGCATCTTGTGTAACAGCATAGTGTGACTCCCTCCTCCCTTCCAGGTCCCACTCGGGGGCGGGGGTTAGATGCCGTGTGTCTACTACCAGGGGCAGAACCTTCAGGCACCTTGGAATTCTGCCTGCCAGCCATATCATTCATTTTCAGGGGCGTTTCACTGGAATTCCTTTTAGCTTAATATTTATGTGATTTCTGAGAAAAACTTTTGCACACAAACTTGTAAAAACCTCCAAGTTGACCTTTAGATATTTCACAGCTACTTAATAATATTTCTTCTGGACATGACACAGGTTCCTCTTTGAACTTGGCTTTACTGAACACGTTTACTCTTCACCCAGAGTGGCATGCTTGGAATGTGAATTTAGTTTATGTCATTCACATCCCCAGCTGCCCAAGCACTGGCAGGAATATGGCTCCAGGTTGTTCAAAGCTGTTATTTTAAAAAATTCTCTTCCAACCACATTCGCCTGTATTGCTGTCCAGGGAAGTTCTGCACTCACCCACCTGCTTCCCAGGCCCCTCCTGCTGGCTGACCTTTGGCCTCTTTCAATGGGGGTGCCCTGGGGAGGAGAGGGATGGCTTAGAATCAAAGGGTTTCTAGAATCTTCTTTGTCCACTTTGATGTTGGGAAAATTCTATGATTAAAGAATATAAAGTTCTCTTGTTTCTATAGCTCTTGATTAATGACACATCACCAGGAGGCCAAATTGTGGGGCTCAGTCAACAAATTCCAAGTCTAAGAAGCAGATGCTCAGGCCTGTGTACTCAGCACAAGTGGTACTGTGACAGTCTCGTACAAGAGGAGACAGCCTTCTCTGAGAGAGCTGTTCAGAGAGGAAGCAACGTCCCCTTTCTTTCTTTCTTTTTTTGGGGGAGGACCAGGGATTGAACTCAGGGGCACTCGACCACTGAGCCACATCCTTAGCCCTATTTTGTGTTTTATGTAGAGACAGGGTCTCGCTGAATTGCTTAGTGCCTCGCCGTTGCTGAGGCTGGCTTTGAACTCGCGATTCTCCTGTCTCAGCCTCCCTAAGTGCTGGGATTACAAGCATGAGCCACCACGCCTGGCTGCAATGTCCCCTTTCCTTGCCCTGCTCCATGGCTTTAGTTAGATGCTTAGTTCTGGCTCTAGGTTCTCTCTGCTGCTCAAGTGTCTATCATCCGACCTTCAGCAGAGGACTCGCTTGTTAGGGCAAGCCTCCAGAGAGAATTCAGGTGACCTGTGACCTCAATTTGCTGTCTGCATTGGACCTTTGTGTCTCTAGGAGGAAGTGGGGCTTCCCCACTGGAGGAAATGGCTTTGCACACGTTGTTATTCTACCGCGAACAATCTCCAGATATTTTTATCAGCCTAATAAATAAAGATTTTAGACAGCTTAAGGGATTGCAAGGGAACAACTGAAATCAATCCATAAGAGCACGCTTTTTGTTTGCAGAGATCTGGATTTGTAATAAAATGAAACTGATTCTCGGCATGCTTAGGGATTTGATGCTTTGGTTAATTTCATTTTCTGGACACATGAAAGTTAATCCAAATGTTTGCTTCAGCTCCTGTTGTTGAAAATCTTTGTAAAATGTGATGACTATAAAACAGAGATTTTGTCTTTGAAAAGGAAAATGTGGTCAATTCTACTTCTGAAAGAAGTTTTTTTGACTGAATGGGAGAACTTCAAGGACTTGGTGATACACTTCGGGATGACTGCCCAGCTCAGAATGAGCTCTTTACATCGGCTTTTGCACACAGGGGAGTTCCGGCCTTGCTTGGCAAACCTATCCTGTCCTCAGGCTGCAGCAGAGACAGCACCTGGTCCCAAGAGAGCTGCGGAAGTGGAGACTTTTCCATGGGAAAAAAGCAAGAGGTCACTTTCTCTGGTGGCTAGAATTACAATACATGAACTTAGGAGCCGCGGGGCAGGCCCTTTCTACATACCATATAGACAAAGGAACTGGCCTTTAGGAGGGTGGAGGAAAGAGAAATCAAAATGGAGAAGCACTGGTTCAGCGACCCTAATGCGGAGTCAGGAGGCCACCATTCATCAGATGTCGGATGTGCAGCAGCTGAGCCTTGAGCCGAGCTGCAGGCATGCCCGTTGGACGCAAACTGACCACTGAAACATTGTTCACCTCATTGACCTTCTGTGCAAGGGACCCCTTTCCCCAGAGACTGAGATGGTACCCAGCCCCTGCTCACAGACAGCTCTACTTCCAAGGAATCACCAAGGACAGCTGCCATTTTGGAAAATCTTGGAGCAAATTTTCAAGATTGCTTAAATCTGCATTTTCTCAGCTTTCAGTCCTAATGAGCCCCCAGTATGTTCTCTTCATTCTCATCTAGGTTGATTTTATTCTAGTGGATGGGAGCCAGACTGAAATCAAGGGGAGGGTGGTAACTATGCTGCCTCAGAGGCCCACTGGCCCGCCCAGCCCCAGCCCTTCCTGGGGCCCAGCTGCATTTCCGCCATTATGTCAGTGGGTCTCTTTCTGGCCTTTCAGGAGGCTCCCCAGTGCCGAGTACAAGTAGCTCCAGCCTGCTGGCGTTAGATCCTGCCTGCACGCCAGAGAGATGCACGCCCCCGGGCGGAGGCCATCACCTGACCAGCAGCCCCCTGGCTGGGCCGATGAGCTCCCTCTCTCCCATCCTGTGGTGGTCTGAGTCTGCCTGTCTCACGTCCTCTCAGCATGAATCGTGACCGCTCCCTGCAGCCAGTGGGTGTCAGGACATGGGCGTCCCTCCTCCCTCCCTCTCGCCCCAGCCAACTTATTCTTCAGAAAGAATCTTTCAGCTCGAGAACACTGACACTGGCATCCACAGCGTCCCTGGAGGGAGCCTTGTGAAGACGAAGCAGAGATGGGGACCACCACAATCCAGGCCAGCAGGAGCCAGGAGTAGCTGGGAAAGGTCAGCACCTTCCGAGGGAGCAGGACCTGCTCACACCCTGCTTCCTACTTTCGGGCCTCCAGGCTGCAATTCCTGCGGCTCACACCCTCCAGGGTGTGGTTCACAGGCTCTGGCAGTCCTAGGAAAGGAACGCTTACCTTGCTCAGACTTGGGCGGTCAGCATCTGTGAAATGACTCTGAGCAGGTGTTCAGTCCTGTGCAATTTTGTCACATATATAGATGCGTGTGACCACCGCAGTCAAGACATGGAGCAACCTGTCACAAAGGTCCCACGGGCACTTCCTCTATAGCCACAGCCACTTCTCTTTCCTCACCTCCAAGCTCTGCCGACCACTCATCTCCTCTCCATCCATAGCTCTGTCACCCCAGGAATGCCACCTAAGTGCAACCGCAGCCCATGGCCTGTGAGGTGGGCTCTTTGCATGGCGTGATCTCTTGAGACCCAAGCCCCTATGTGTATTTGCAGTTTGCTAATTTTTGTTCCACAGTGTGGAGGTCCCCGGGAGGGATGATTTTGGTTGTCCCCAGTTTTTGACTACTAGAACTAAGCCTACAATGGACACTCGTGGCAACATTTTTAAGTGAAGTCTCGTTTCTCTGGCATGGATGGCCCAGAGCGCGCTGCTGGGGCCACGCTAAGCATACGTTTGGTTCTGTAAGAAATGACCCGGGGGCTTTTCCAAGGTGACTGTGCTGCCTCACAAGCCCACCAGCTGTGCCTGAACCATGCAGGTCCTTGGCCCCTCGAGGGCCCTTGGTGGGGTCCTTTCTTATCTCAGGCACCTTGACAGGTTCTGGTCTCCTGCCTCGTGGCATTTTCTGGCTTCTCATATCTCTCATGCTTATCTTCCACCTGCACATCCTCCACTGTGAAATATCTCTTCGGGACTTTTGTGCATTTCCTAATTGGATTGTTTGGTTTTTGACTAATGAGTTTTGAGAGTTCTTATATTCTAGAGGCAGATCCTTCATCTGATACGAAGTTTGCAAGTCTCCTTGCCCAGTCTGTAGCTTCTTTTCAATCACGTAACAGAGTCTTTCACAGTGAAAACTGATTTTTTTTTTGTACTGGAGATTGAACCCAGGGGCACTTAACCCCTGAGCCACATCCTCAGTCCTTTGATTTTTATTTTGAGACAGAGTCTTGTTAAGTTGCTTAGGGCCTCACTAAATTCCAGAGGCTGGCCTTGAACTTGCGATCCTCCTACCTCAGCCTCCTGAGTCTCTGGGATAACAGGTGTGCGCTACTGCACCCAGCAAAAGTGTTTGATTTTGATGAGATCCAATTGATCAATCTCAGCTGGGCTGAGACCGGCACAGGGCCCCGACAAAGGCAGCAGGCCAACCTGCCAGTGTGCCCCTTGCAGGGGGCTTCCTTCGCCTATGTCAGGTCCCACTGGTGTCATAGCTGAAGAATATCTGCAATTAACCCCAAATACCAGCAGGTCTTGGAGGGCTTTAAGCTGTAATAATGTACATCTGACGACTGTCATGTTCTGCCAAGGGCAGCCCTGCACCAGCCTGGCTGCGATAGCAACTGCAGAGAAGGAAGCAGCTTCAACATTTTTTGGGGGGGGGACCAGGGATTGAACTCAGGGGCACTCGACCACTGAGCCACATCCCCAGCCCTATTTTGTGTTTTATGTAGAGACAGGGTCTCACTGAGTTGCTTAGCGCCTTGCTGTTGCTGAGGCTGGCTTTGAACTCGCGATTCTCCAGCTTCCTGAGTGCTGGGATTACAGGCGCACACCACTGCACCAGGCTCCAGCTCTGCTTTTATAAACCTGAACTTCACTTGGTTCTCATGGTCACCTCAAAGGGTAGGTAAGCATGTCCATCCTGGGTGAGACACCAAGGGACCAGGGCTTCAGGAAAGGCCGCTAGGGTGGCTCTGGAGCAAGGCCAGACCTTCTGTCTTCAGGGCCAGCCTCCTTGGGGTGGGGTAGCTCTCCAAAACCCTTCCCTGACCTTGAGGCAGGGAAGCAACCTTGGCAAACATTATGTGTGGGTCTTGAAGATCCTGCTGTGGGCCATAAGTGGGAGCAGGCAGGGCCGGGGACAGGCTGCCCTGAACCGCAGACATTTTGACCTTGTGAAATCTGCTTGGCCTGCTGCAGATCCGTGCTCAGGGTTTGCCCCTCTTGTGCCGACTCAGAGTCCTGACAAAGTGAAAATAAACAGTGTAAGGATTTCAGCACACCTGGACTATGGCTGGTGCTCCAGGAGAGTGGGCAGGTGCTCCTAGGCTGGCACGCAATGCCCTGCAGACCCTCCGGCTCCTTGAGGGCTGCAAAGGCTTTCCTGGCATGAGTGGTATGGCTGCCACCTATACTTGTTCTGAAAGTCATCACTTAACACTGGCCCAATAACCTGGTCACTGACCACCAGGCTATCCACCTTCCATGTCAGGGAAGGATTTTGAGAAGTAACCATTCCATGGGTAAGCAGTTAGACTTAAAAGCTGGAGGCGTTGCGAGGCAAGACAAAGCTCTCAGCTCAGAGGCTCTCTGGATGTCCGAGTTTGCTCTTTCTTGCTAGGGAGAAGTGGCCCTCACCCGCCCTCCTCCGCCCCTGAGCTTCCTGAGCATGCACCCCAGGCTCCTAGGGCGGGGCCGGGACCCGGCACCCCCCACAGCTCAGGCCCACCTGGTACCGTCTGTCTTTGGACCCCCGGGAGGCCCAGCAGAGCGCAAGCCCGAGCATGCGGAAGTGCCTGGCTCACCCAGGAGACTGAGTCAGGGAGGGATGCGCAAGAAGTTCAGAATGTCCACGCTAAACTTCTAAAATGTGTAGGAAAGTTGAAACGACAGGGCAACAAGAGCTGTGGTGTCATTAACAGGTTGGCTCGTTCACTGTCCCTCTACAGCACGTCACACCAGGACATGCACATGCAATGTCCACTTCATGCATGCAGCATTTTATGTTATTAATATCAGATGGTCTAGCCACATATATCACACTATGCACATCAGTACATGTGCACAAATGCAGGAATGTATGCATATTTTATACTTTACAATGTACAAATATAACATAAATATGAAATAAATACACATTATGTTATATTCCGATACAAAGTGTATACGTGCATGTATTGTATGCACATATACATACATGCACATGGTGTGTATATAATGAGCTTTACACACATATATTTATCCATTGTAAGTTTGGCCTTCTTTACCTGAGTGTATATACATACTCTCCTGAGCAATTTGAATGTTGAAACTATTTGGAAGTTGTAGGTATCCTATTGTTGCTTTTAAATGCCACAAATAAGAACATTTTTAATATACTCATCATGTCACTATTCTCACTCAAGAAATTCACCTTTCATATAAAACTATTATTTGATATTCAGTCCATGTTCAAGGCCCACTACATCATTCATGGGTTTTTAAACTCTAGAACCCAATCAAGGATCATGAACTGAGTCAGTGGCTGGGCTCTTTCACCCTCTCTAATCTGAGGCAGCCTTCCTTCTGCTCTGCTCTTTTCTCTTCCCTCCCCTTCTTTTCACTTCCTTTCCCTTCCTTGTTCCTTCCTTCCTTCCTTCCTTCCTTCCTTCCTTCCTTCCTTCCTTCCTTCCTACTGTGTGTATGTGTGTGTGTGTTGGCTCTAGGGATTGAACCCAGTTAAGGTTAAGGGGTGCTCAGTCACTGAGCTAAGTTGCCTAGTGCTTGCTAAGTTGCTAAGGCTGGCTTTGAACTCACAATCCTCCTGAGCCACTGGGATCCCAGGCATGCGCCACTGCGCCCAGCTCTTTTGCTGTCTTTCGTAGCTGATGTTTCCCGAGGCTGGGCTCTTATGTTCCCCTCATGCCCCATGATTTGGCGGGGCTGTCACACTGTTTCCTCGGGCTAGACTTAAGAATAAACATTTCCAGCAGGAGCTCCACGTGGGAGACGCTGTGTGTGCATCAGCACATCCCAGCCAGAGGCACACAGGACAAGCCTGAGTTTGTCTCATTATTGGTGGTATTAAGTTACCTCTTATAAATACACATTTCCCTCCAGGAAGCAACCTATAGGGTGATGTTCTGTGGCTGCCTGATACCCTGTTCCCATAGCCTTTGTGCCAGTGTCGTGGGGTCACTTGCTCTTCCCTGAATGGACAGTTGCCCTGGGGGCTATGAAACGGTGATCTTCTAACTTTTGTTTCTTTCTTATTTAAAGCTGGCACTATCCCATAAAGAAGACACCCCAGCAGATTTTTAGTAGTATTTTGGATCTGTGAATACACTCACACCATCCCAGACTTGACCAGCAGGAGGCTCTTCAAGGCAGCCTTTCTCACATGCCCCCGTGTCCTTGGGCTTATCCTTCTCTCTGAGACTGTGAGGAGCCTTCGCCTGGTCCTGCAGTCCCCCTGCTCTGGGCCTGGAATCCTTTCCCTCTGGTGGAGATTGGTGTTTAGAAACCAAAATCTGTGTGCCAGGTGTGCTCATTGCTTTTGGGCCTCATTGCGTCCATATCTTTTCAATGGGCAGAGACAGGAACCACATTCAACACACAAACAAAAGTTTAGCTGGCGCTGCAGATGCCGCTCAGTGGGGAGAACTTGCCAAGTGTGCACTGAAAAAACAGCCTTGAATCTACATGATGATGTCTTCATCTTCAGTTCAGCATCAGCAGGTTTTTCCCATATCCCCACACCACCTGGTAATTCACTCTCTTCTCCCATGTCGGGAGCTAGCATTCCTAACATCCACATATTTATTCCTTTGTCTGATCCTACTCTAGATACAAAGTAGTTTTATTATTACTACACTACTTAAAACAGCTATTAAGTAAATTGCAACACTACTTTGTCCTAAAACATATCACAGTAGAGTGAACTTTTCAAAAGGTACTTGAAAAGTACCTTTGCTATATTGCTATATTGCTAAATTGCTATATTGCTGTGTGGTTATTCTGTCAGTTTGATGTATAGTTAGGCTATCCATTTCTGCTCATAGTCAAAATAAAGCAAATAAATAAATGTCAAAAGGTAAAAAAAATAGAAGGGTTACTTTATAGGGAGCATGTACAGAACTCCATGACAATGGAAAATATGACTTAGAAAATTAAAATGCAAATTTCATTTCAATTAAAGACATGTCATTGCTCTAAGATGTAGGTGACACAAAATTGGCTGGACTTAGAGGATGTTAACACTTTGATTTTCTGTCGCTGCTGTTTTGAGCAATCTTCAGGAAGCTAGAGAGACTTCTTCAATGTTCACACAATAAAGGCAATGATGAACCCCCAAATAGGAATACGGATCCACTAAGGAAAGGAAAATATTGCTTGACAGACACAAAACCACCTGGTGATTTCAATAGATTAAAAAAATAAATAAATCCTTGTCTTGGCCCAATTTGTGTTGCTGTAACAAAATACCCAGGGCTGTATCCTTTATACCAAAAAAGAAGTTAACTTGGCTTATAATTCAGGAGACTCAAGAGCATGGTGCCAGCATCTGATGGGCTCTGGTGAGGGCCTGGCAGCAGCCAGCATCACTGGTGGGAGTGCTTTTGGAACAGGGACTCAGGGAAGATGCCAGGCTTCATTATAACAATCCATTCTCTCAGAACTAATCCAGTCCCAGGAGATCTGACCCCATTCTAGGAGACAGAATTAATCCAATCATGAGGATAGAGACCCCATGACCACTAGACCCACCTCTTAAAGGTCCAACCACCTCAGCACACCAGGCTGGGACCAGGCTGCAGTACATGGGCCTTTGGGCAACCATCATCCAAATCATGACCACCCAGTATCCACTGGACACTCGAGTTGCCAGGTGTTTTCTGACTGGTGGGTAGGGTCGGGGTGACTGGCAAGAGAGTGGCATCAAGGGCAGCCCTCCAGGAGCATGGGGGTGGCGTCACCCCTGTGGCCAGCTGGCCCTGCACAACGTCTCCTGAGAACACGGCTGCTCTTTGATTTACAAATGGCTCTGACCAGAGTTTGGCAGCTCAGCTGCTACTTTAAATTTCTATTTTCCCCAACATGTGATGTTAATTAGCATTTTGATTCTTAAGTGACTCACAAATCCCACAGTTTTTAAACATTGTGTAATTTCTTTAATTGTGATTCAAACAATGGTGAACTCCCCCAGGAGTTACCGCACCTAAATCTGTATGGGCAATAAAATTGAAACGTCAGGTATGAGAAAGACTCCTGCACCTGCACGGACAGCCGAACCCTGGTGTCCTGTGAGCCGCGCCAGGTTCCCTGGGCTGCTGGTTAAATTCACCTAGCAAGGGCCCTATTCATCATCCTGTGTTTCCCTGGAGACCATTGATAAGATTTCAAAACACTTCAAAACAATGTAACCATTGGCTGGGGATGTTTCCACGGTTTCCGAGGAAACCCATCTCTCTTCTGGCTGCAGAGTGGAGGGATTGGAGACTCCCACGCCGCGAGCAAAGTAGGATGGTGAGGACCAGCTCGGCCCTGCAGGAGGATCCCCTGGTGCTCCTGTTCCTCACCCACTGGATTTTGTGCACCAGCCTGTTGTTACTCACTGTTCAGGACCAGAGGGTGGAGAGAGCGCTGCTCAGAGGGCTGACCCCCTGCACTTCAGCCTCCTCCAGCAGCTGGAGGTGTAGACACCTGGAAAACGCATGGGCCATGCTGGGCCAGCTCCTGGCTCTCCCGCTCTCCATCTCTGTCCCTCTCCTCCGTTTCTTGCTGTTATCCAGATAATTGATGGCAACCAAGCACGCAGCTTTTGTTCCTCCTTTGTTCCTGCCCACTGCCCCGACTGTGGGAAAGTGCATGGGGCGGGAGGCAGGGACCTTCATGGCCACAGCGGGGAGGGAATGAGAGCCAGCCCTGTGAGGGAAGCCTCAGCAGAGTCCCCAAATTGAAGCCCGACAGGCCTGCTCCTCCCCACCTCCTCAGGGTGGAAGTGGGTGCAGGTCTGGAGGCAGGTGTCTCCTGGAAGGTGCAGTGAGAGCTGCAGGGGTGGGGGCAGGACCACTGAAGAGCTGTCCCATGGGCCAGGGTGGGGGACTGGGATGGAGTGGAGATGCATGGAGAGAACCGTGTGGGGCTTGCTGGCCGTGTGCGTGCACGAGTGAGCACAGGGCAGGCCCGGCTCTGAGTTAGGAGAGTCCAGCCCCCATTGCAGAGGCCCCGCAGGGAGAAGAGAAACTATCCAGGAGGGTCTTTCAGGGACGGGCCTGGGCGAGTGTTGCAGAAGGTGCTAGAGGCATCAGTGTGTAGCCACAGGGCAAGTGGCCTCTGCACAAATGGACGACTCCATTTCTTAAAGAATGGATGAAGATTCCGAGGATAGTAAACCGCACGTATGACTCGGGCTTAATGAGCTGGAGTCTGGGTTGGGCACGATTCCTGCTTCCTCCAACCTCTCTCTAAGCAGCAGGCAGGGCTGGGGGAGCACAAGTACCCTCATTGCTCAGGAGGGCAAATGAGGCCTCTGGGAGGCTGGGCACCACTGAGCACATGAGGAGGACAGGAGCCACCAGCCCCGGGCAGGGGAGATGGGCTGCTGGGAGAGTTCCCTCAGAAAGAGCAGGTGATGAGGGGCTCCAGAGAAGGGCTGAACAGTCAGCTGGGGATGGGGGGTGCTTTTGAATAAAGTCTGAAATAATATTTATGGCTTCTCAAAATAAGGAGGAGGAAAGACACTGTCCCCCCAGGGACTGCATGCTGGGGTGTTGTTTTCCCTGGGCCTGAAGCTCAGAGTTGAGCACATGGAGCTGCTAGGGTCTAGGCAGGTGACACTGATCCCTCTGCTGACCTGCAGGGGAGCACAGAAACCCAGGGGGCGGCTCGTGACTGTTCAACGTACCTTCTTAGAAACAGTGAGGTCAGCCGGGCGCGGTGGCTCAAGCCTGTAATCCCAGCACTTAAGGAGGCTGAGACAGGAGAATCATGAGTTCAAAGCCAGCCTCAGCAATGGTGAGGTGCTAAGCAACTCAGTGAGACCCTGTCTCTACATAAAACACAAAATAGGTCTGGGGATGTGGCTCAGTGGTCGAGTACCCCTGAGTTCAATCCCCAGTACCAAAAAAAAAAAAAAAAAAAAAAGAAACAGTGAGGTCCTTCCTTCTCTCAGGAGCTAAGGGATGAAGCAGGAATCTGAAGACATGCAGGAGGCTGGGGTGGGGACTGATCTGGGCTGGGCCTTCCCAATCCCCTCAAAGGGAGAGATGCTTCCCGTGCACAGGTGGCTTTGAAAGATGAGCTATGTGGGTGCCAGGCAGGCATCTCGGGTTGCCACCTGGTACCCACCTTCCTCTTACTTGAGGAGACACTGTGTGAGGTTGGGCCACCTGGAGATAAGCCTCCTGAGTGGATAGCAGCCCTCCTCAGCACGGGGAAGGAGAGGGAGCTTTGTGCCCAAGAGGGCAGCTCATTGGACACAAAGTCACGTTCCCTCTTGCCTCCACATAATGCCAATCCTGGGATTCTCTCTCTGCCAAGGCACGAATTTTTCCCCAGTTGTTAGACTATTTCCACCAGCAAATACACTGAGAAAAAAAATATAGAATACCTTTGGACCCTGGTTACTTCTCTGGTTGCTGCGGTCTCCCCTTCTTTCCTTCCCAGTTCAGCTTCTTGGAAAATCTGATCCCACCTTCTCTCTACACCTCTCTCGTCCTGTGTTCCAAGGAGCAGAGCTAGGAAACTGGGTCCCAGCTACTTATTGCTACAGAACAGAATTCCTCAAAACCTAGAGATGGAAACCAATGGCTATCTTATTATGGTCATGGATTTTGTGGGCCAGGAGTTTGGGCAGGGAACATTTGGTGTGGCTTGCCTGTTCCACAGTGTAAAAGGATTGAATGATAGAACCTTCTGGAAGCTTCTTCTGTCATATATATTGCCTGGGCTGGACTGCCTCAAGGCTGAGCTCAGCTGGACTGCTGACCAGGGCACCCCATATGGCCTCCTCTTATAGCCTGGGCTTCCTGGGAGCATGGCGGCCTCAGAGGAACTGGACATGCATGTGGCAGTCAGGGATTCAGGAGCAATGTCCCAGTGAATGAGGTACAAACTACCGGGTTATTTTCGTCCTAGCTTCAAAGTCACACAGCATGGCTTTGGCTGGACTCCACTGGCTGGAGCCATCAGTCCTTCCAGATTCAAGGAAAAGGTATGTAGAATGCACATCTGGGTGGGAAGAGAGGCTGATTTTAAATAATGGCAATTTCTGCAGGTCCACATTGCAAGGGAAGGGACTACAGAGCCCTAGGAGAGCCCTGGTGAAATGCAGGTGGGGCTAGTGCTGGTGCATCCTGCAGAACTCTGAGTTGGTGCCCGTAGGCATGTTCTGCAGGACATGACAGCTGGACACAGCACTCTAACCTGGCCACGTGTGAGGAAGAGTGGTGCTCTGGAGCAGGTGAAGTTGAGTCCTCCAGAGGCTCATGTCCTGGAACCTTGGTTCCCAGTGTGGCTGTGCACAATGCTACAGAATGCCATGTCCCTTCCTGCTCCTGCGTCATGTTGTGACACAGTCAAAGGGACCCTCACCAGAGGCCAAATGGATCCCCATCTTGGACTTTCAGCTTTCAACCTTATGAACTAAGTAAGCTCCTTTTTTTTTAAAATAAAGTATCCAGTATCAGGTATTTTGTTATAGCAACAGAAAATGAGCTAATACAAGCATATGATCCAGATGCAAAGTTGTTCAGTGACCCCTGGCTCACATCCTCAAAGGTCCTCACTAGTTTTGTCCCTTGGACATAAAAACCCTTCCCTGCGTTGGTACAAACCCATTCTAGTAAGAAGGAAGAGTACCTTTACCAATGTTGATAAAATAGTGTTTGGGTTCTGGGGTGCACTGACTGTTCAGTGGGAGAGAAGAACACAGCCTGGGAGCTGGCAGGTATGCTGGAGCGAGGCAAGAGGGGCTGGGCCCAGGAGTAGGGCAGGAGCCGGCAGTCTAATTGTGAAAATAGACACAAACATCTCTACTAGACTATTTAAAATAAATTAAAACATCCTATGAAAAAAGAGCACCTTCTTCACTGTGCTGGCTTTTAAGGTGTACAATTTTCCCTTGGGGAACTTCCTGAGAGAGATGCCTGGGACCCAGGGCTGGAGTCTGGGACAGAAATCCTCCTTCTCAGGCCCTGGTCTTGACCATTTCTGATGATCCTGCTGTGAAAATTCACACACGACTGCCTCTGTGATTAGGGACCAAGCAGGGCTCCCTCCCAGGCCACTCATCATCGGACAGGGAGAAAAGTCTCTCCAAGTCAGCAGGTGAAAAAACCTGTCAAGAATATGCCAAACTCTAGCCCACGTCCTCCATTATGGCCTCCAGGGAGCGTCCCTGGGACGGAAGCAGAACAGCTGCCTGTCAAGTGTCCTCTCATTCCCTGGACCAGGGGCTGCAGGGCAGCTGCTGCCTGGAGCTGCTCCACTGTCCTTCCTGCAGAGTGGGGCAGCGTTCTTCAGAGGAGAGATATCCAACTTCCTGCAACATGCTTTTATGTTTTCTTTCTTCCTCCCCCTCCTCCCTTCTTCCCTTCCCCCCCCCCCCCCCCCCCGCCTTTCTCTCTCTCTCTCTCTCTCTCTCCTTCTTTCTTCCTCTGGCAGTGCTGGGATTGAACACAAGTCTATTGTTTCTTTGGCATAAACTATGCCATTTATTTATTTATCTTGGTACCGGAGATTGAACCCAGGGATGCGTAACTGAGGCACATCCCCAGCCCTTTTTATATTTTATTTTAAGATAGGGTCTCACTAAGTTGCTGAGGCTGGCTTTAAACTTGCTGTCTTCCTGTCTGAGCCTTCCCTGAGCCGCTGGGATTACAAGTACGTGCCACTACACCTGGCCTATTCTTTTCTTTATTTTAAAGTCTACTGGAAAAACTGTCCCTTTGGTGGCAGATTGTTTTCAGCTTTCTGAAAGTACCAACCTCATTGCTCTATACTGCTATCTCTGCAGGGCTAAGGCTATAGCTGGCTGGACTTCCCTGAGACCATTATAGTTCAGGCAGATGGGGACGTGTCTCTGTGACTGTATGGCCACCCACTGACTCCATCATGGGTACATTTGCTGCAAGGCTTTGGGGCTTCCTGGGAGATAACCCACACCGCGAGCAAGAAGAGCAGAAGAGCCCAGCAGGGACCCAGGTGAGTGAGCCAGCTTGGAGAGGAGGCCACAGAGCCAGGGCAGTGTCCTGGGGTCCCCCCAGGGCAGGGGCCCTCGGAGACATACCGTGCCCCAGGAAGAGAGTCTTGAACTGCAGAGGTGAGTCAGAACACGCTTCCCGCTCTCTCCCTTCCTTCCCTGACCACAGTGGGGAGATGTGCAGTCTGCGGCCCTGAAGCAGGTTCATGGAGGTTTCATGGTGACTGCAGTGACTCTCCTGCAGCCCTGGTGGCTTCAAAGATGTCGATCCCTCAGTAGGAGCCAGAACAGGGCCGGGCATCTTGTGCTTCCCTACAGCTGGGTCTGTGGGGACAATTCCTGGGAGCAGTGCCTGGGTTTCTGCATCAAACAAAGGCTAGATGGGAAGAGAAGCCAAGGAGCAGGCGGGAGACAGGGGAGCCAGAGAGGCTGACGGGAGTGAGCGTGCCTTGGGGGAGATTCGAGTGGGCGGCAGCAGCCGAGAACACTCACCAAGCAAAACCAAACTAAAGCCAGGCCTTGCCCTTCAGCCACCAAATTGGCAGAATGTTTTGGAATTCTAACTCTAAGGAGACCTAGACCCGCAGGTGAGGCTTCCTGGAAAGCTACCTGTGGAAAGGCCAGGCCGACCGCCAGCCCATCCTCCTCTGAACATCAGGCCATGATTTGAATGTGGTGTGTCCCCAAGGGTCTTCTGTGGTGGAAGGCGTGGTCCCAGGGCAGCAGGACAGAGAGGTGCCTGAGCCTCTGGGTGTGCTGGGGCATAAGGGGTTCCTAGCATCCCCTCGGGTGGTCCTCACGAGGGCTGTGACAAAGGAACCACGTGCACCCGCTCGTCTCCCCTTTCTCTGCACCTGTTGGAATGGGCCCGCTGCTTCTCTGCCCAGTCCTGCCAACATGTGCCCCCAGTAGGGGACAGCCAAGGGGCCATTTGATCTTGGATTTTGAACCTCTAAATCTCTGAGCTGGATAGGCCTGTCAAGGTGACACACAGTCACCAGCGGGGAGGGGATCATGTGTCTCTGCCACCCCTGTGGGATGTTCACAGCATTGTCTGCAGAGCAGCACCGTCCATAGACTCCAGATCTGTCTGCCTGCCAGGGGACACACAGGACAGAGCAACCTCACAGCAACCCTGACCTTTCAACCTGCCAAATCCAGACGTGAGACAAAGGACTGGGAATGTCTCACTGTTTCTAACAAGTAGTTGGCATGGAAAACCGAGCGTGGGGACACGACTAAGATCACGAAAGAACTAAGAGACAAGGGAGCTGAAAGCAGGGGACACGCAAAGGAACCATCCGTGACCCTGTAGAGACAATCAGGGAAAAGTGGAGACAGATCATTACATAACACTAAGGAATCATTGCTAACCTCTTGGTGAAAGAGTGGGATTGTATATGCTTAAACTTTAGCTGCTGACTTGCTAGAAATAAGTGCTTGAATGTGAGCAAAATGACATGTTTTAAATGTCCCCCCCCCCCACACGCACACAGAGTTTAAGAAAGACATAAAACAAAGAACAAAATGTGGATAATTGTTGGGGTAGCTGGTGGGTCCTGGAGATTCATTATGCTGTTCCTATACTTTCGTGCATGTTTGGGGAACACATGGAGGGAAGTGGATTTTGAGAGGAAGAAGATGGTTCCATTTTTGCATAACTGGTTTTTTTTTTTTTTTTTTTAGTTGTAGATGGACACGATGTCTTTATTTTATTGCTTTGTATGTGGTGCTGAGGATCGAACCCAGGGCCTCACGCATGCGAGGCAAGCGCTCTACCGCTGAGCTACAATCCCAGCCCCTCATAACTGGTTTTGAATGCTTCTGAGTCTTCAGAACAGCAAAGAAACACACAGCAAGCTCACTCTTGCTGGGACCTGCATGGCCGTTAATGAGAAACCAGTGAGGGGCAATAGGGGATTAGAAAAGACACTTGTAGAGAGAGACAGCTGGGACCAGGTGGGACATGGTCCTCTAATGGAGGAATAATGACCCAGAGCTAGCTTAGCATGTTTATTATATAGGTTTTATCATCAAAAGGGTGTTCTGTGAGAAAATGTTTTCAAAGCAGGCAGGCTTGAAGATTGAAGCAATTGTAATTATCTACTGGTGCTCATAATTCTCTATTCCTGGCAGCTGATGTCTGAACTCAAGGTCAAGACCAATAGTTCTGTGCCTTGCACAGACCCTCCTCAAGCAGGGCATCACCATAGCAACTGAGCAATCTTGACCTGCACCTTTGCACAGGAAGTTCTCAGTGCAAGCACAGCCTCCTGTTGCAAGGCAGTCAGAGACCATGATGCAAGTCACTGCTCTCCACACACTCTGATGGCTACAATCAAAAAGCCAGATAACACGTGTTGGCAAAGATGTAGAGAGGTTGTAACCACTGTGCACAGGGTGGTGGACATACTGGTGGGGAAGCAAAATGGTGCAACTGGGATGGAAGGCAGCATGGAGAGTCCTCAGAAGCCAAGAACAGAATTACCATGTGATCCAGCAATTCTGCGAAGGAAAGAAAGAAAAAGAAAGAAAGAAAGAAAGAAAGAAAGAAAGAAAGAAAGAAAGAAGGAAGGAAGGAAGGAAGGAAGGAAGGAAGGAAGGAAGGAAGGAAGGAAGGAAAGAAAGAAAGAAAATAAATCAAGGTCTCTAAGGTATGTTCTCACGCCCACATTCATATCAGCACTATTTGCAATATCTACAAGGTGGAAGCAACCCCAGAACCCACTGATGGATGATGGATAAATAAAACATGGTGTATCCAAACAAGGAGGATCATTTAGGCCTGGAAAGGAGTGACATGCCGGCACATGCTACAACATGGAGAGATCTTGAACACACTACACAAGGTGAAAAAAAAAACAGTCACAAAAGACTGCCTGTGCTAGGTAGGACTCCATCTGTGAAATGTCCAGGACATTGCTATGGAGATGGGAAGTAGATTCGTGGTTGGCTAGGGCTGGGGCAGAGGGTGCGAGAGTGGAGTGTGGTAGATAAAACTTTCTAAAATTGATGGTACAAAGGCTGGCACATATTTCAGAATGTTTTCCACTGTATTTATAGTTTCCATGGGTGGACTGTACAACAAGTGAACTAAAAAAAAACATTTAAATACATAAAAATTAACATACAAAAAAACATCCATGAGTCTTTCAGGAGGTCATGGAAATTCAGGGTTGGACTGAGTGTGACCCAGACATTAGTCCAGGACATGCAGGGCTTTATTCATACACATCCATCTCTTTGGAGACAGAAGTCTTTCTTAATATCCACATGCTTTCTGATGCATTTTAGTGAAATTCAATGTAAATTGCTCACTGTATCCATAAGTCATTATGTGCAGCCTCAATTACATTATTAATGACTCAAAATGCTATTAGGGCTGCTGGTGGCTGTCCTAATAAACAGCAGTACCAGCTTCTGGTGACATTGTATAGGCAAAAAAACCCAGTCTTAACACAAGTGTCCCTCATCCCACATCTGTGCACCACACCCTTAGAGAAACCACCTTCTTCACAGCCTGTGTGGATCAGCCTCGTGCCACGTGTATCTGCCCTTCCCTGACACATGCGCATGCATGTGCACACACAGGTGAGGTAACTGAATTAAGGGATGACAGCTGGGGGAAGCTAAGACCATCAGATTCTCTTCACCAGAATTTGTGGCCGCAAAGTCTGAATTATCAACCTGAGGTGAGACAGGAACATTCTATTGACTTGGAGGCTGGGTCCCACTGGAAGATGTGCACATGAGTGGGCAGGCAGTGTGGGTTCTGCAGTGAGGAAGGATGAATGAGTGGGCAGCAGATATAGCTGGCCAGTGGGCCACAGTGGAGTCACAGCTGCCTTGGCTCCTGGTGGCTGTCCAGTTCTGTGGCAAGTCCTTCCAGCGTCCTGACGGTGTACTTGCACTTAGGCTGCATAAGCTGCCTGTATCCATGAATATTGTAAACCCCTTGTTTTTTAGAAAAATATTTATTTATTTTTATTTTTTGGTACTAGGGATTGAACACAGGGGTGCTTTCCTACTGAGCTACATCCCCAGCTCTTTTTACTTTATTTTAGAATTTTGAGAAAGGGTCCCACTAAATTGCTTAGTATTTTCGTCAGCTTTTTCACTGCTGTGACTAAAGGATCTGACCAGAACAATGGTAGGGGAGGAAAAGTTTATTTGAGGGCTCACGGTTTCAGAGTTCTCAGTCCAGAGAAGGCAGCTCCATTCCTCGGGGCTCGAGATGAGGCAGAACATCATGGTAGGAGAGGGTGGTGGAGCAAAGCAGCTCACATCACAGTGATCATGAAGCAGAGAGAGAGAGACTCCAGCTCCAGATACAAAATATGTATACCCTATAGCCATGCCCCCAATGAACCACTTCCTCCAGCCACACCCACCCACCCCCAGTTACCACTCAGTTAATCCCATCAGAGATTAGTTCACTAATTGGGTTAAGGACTCTCACAATCCATCATTTCTCGTCTGAACCTTCTTGCATTATCTCACACATAAGCTTTTGGAGGATACCTCACATCCACACCGTAACATTTAGGGTCTTGCTAACTTGCTGGAGCTGGCCTCAAACTTGTGATCTTCCTGCCTCAGCCTCCTGAGTTGCTGCGATTACAGGTGTGGTCCACTGTGCCTGGTTGTAAACCTCCCTTGACAAAGCACTTGAATGGGCTTCTCTCTCAAAACCCAGCCTGATATTGTAAGCTACATATGTTGTCTTTGTCCTCAGTTCCTGACGTAGCTCCAAAGACCCTTGGGATCTCTGGAGCTATCAGAGTGTCTCTAGCATGTTGATGGGGTGACTACTGGCTGGCAGCGCTCTGTAGCTTCAGGATGGGAACCGGCCACAAGAAAGATCAAGGCAGGATTAGAGAGTTGGGTCTTCCAGCCCCACCCAAATCTCCTGGGAGGGAGAAAGACTGAAGATTGAGGTGACTATCAGTGGACCATGATTTAATAAAAATGCCTGTAAAATGAAGCTTCCATTAGGATCCAAAGGACAGGGTTAGTGGAGTTTTCAGATGGCTGTTGCCTGGAGGGTCCTGGAGGGTGGTGCACCCTGGGGAAGCCTGGGGTCTGAGCCCCTTCCTACAGAGCCTTGTCCTATGCATCTCTCCACTGTGTCCTTTGCAATGTTCTCTGTGATAAACAAGTAAACTGGGTTCTGCAAGTGGTCCTAAAAGATTAACTGAACCTGAGGAGAGGGTTGTGGGAGCCCCAATTTATAGGCCATAGGTCAGAAGCACAGGCCACAAACCACACTTGTGATTGGCATCTGAGGTGGAGACAATCTTGTGGGGACTGACGCCTCAACCTCTGGTGTCTGACACTATCTCCATGTAGACAGCAGTGGAATTGAGTTAAGTTTGAGGACACTGGGCTGGTGCTCACTACAGAACTTGTAGGTGGAAGGGAGAAATTCCTACCATTTTAGTGCCTAGAGTCACAAAAATATTCTGTGGTGACTGTGTTAGTGGGGAGATAGTAGGATAAACTGTCCTTTTCCCCCTATATCCAAGGGACTCATGGTTGATAATGATGTGCTGATGGTGTAGCTCACACATTTCAAGCAGACTATATTTTGTTCATAAGCCACATACAAGACACCAAAGAGAATAGGGTGAGAATGAAAGAGGGCACAGAGCAGCAACCACATCACCCAGCAATCCCATTCCTAGGTGTTTACTTGTAAAGAGATGTAAGTATTTGTCCATACAAAGACTTACTCATGAATGCTCACAGTGGTTTTATTTATAATAGTCCCATGCATGGTAACCTTCCAAATGTCAATCAGCAGGTAAGCAGACAAATAAACTGTAGCAAACTGTAGCATACCAATGAAGTAGGATACTACTCATTAATGAAAAGAGAAAAGGTACTGATTCATACAACAATATGGATGCACAAAAACCCTGTGCTGAGAAAAAATAATTCCTTTTATACACAATTTTAGAAAGATGATACTAAGCTATATTAACTAGAAGCTGATCAGTGGTTGTCAGGGTTTGGAGGGTTTCCTTTAGGAATAAGATTAATTGTAAATGGCCAAGATAACCTTTTGGGAGCAATAAAATTATTTAGTTTCTTGAATATGTGGCAGTTTACATGGCATATATATATTTGTCAAACAAATTGTATTCTTAAATGGATCCATGAAATTATCCTTCAGTGAAGTTAATTTAGTAAGAAAGAAGGAAATGACAAAATTATTATGCATGCTATAAGAATTCTTAGGATGCGTTTCTGGGTTCTTTGTAGTCTTTGGGTGGAGCTGTTTTTTTTTTTTTTTTTTTTCTTATGTGAAAATACCTAGGAACACAGTTTTACATATAGACTTCTTTTATTAGATTTATCCCTGGATATTTTATGATCTTTGTGCTACCGTAAATAAGATTAGTTTAAATTTTTTTAATTGTTTGCTGCTATATATAAGATGCTAGTATTTTTTGCAAATTAAACTAATATCATATGACCTTAATGAGTAGTATCCTACTTCAATTATTAGTTCTAATAATTGATTTATAGTTTTCCTGGGATTTTCCATATAAAGAACTATATCCTTTGCAAATAGGAGCAGTTTTATTATTTCTTTCTGACTTTTATACATTTTGTTTATTTTTCTTGTCTTATTACAATGGCTAGAATTTCCAGTTTGATGTTAAATATAAGAGGTAGATATGCATCCTTGCCTCATTCTCAAATTCTAGGGAACAATTCAGTGTTTTATTACTAAGTATATTTATTGTGAGCTTTCATAAATGCTTTTACTGACTTGAGGAATGTCCTTACTATTACTACTTTTCTGAGACTTTATTTTTGCCATGAATTAACATTAAATTTATTAAATGCTTTTTTTGTATTTATTGAAATTATTCCTTATTTTGTAAATAGGGTGGATTGTATTGATCGATTTCCAAATATTAAAGCAATCTTGTATTCTTGAAATTACTTCACTTGGCTGGTGGTCTTATTTTTTGTTCCACTGCCACTAATTTCTCAGACAGCTTTAAGAGTTTCTTATCACCAATGTTCAAAAATTTTGTAGAGATAGATAGAGATGCAGACACAGGTTTAGACATGTGGAACTTGGTATGGTTTTCATCATATCTCTTATGATTGAGACTTACTGAATTTCTTGGGTCTGAGAGCTTCAGCAAATCTGAGAATATTTCAGCTATTATTTCCTCACTTTCCTCCCCTACCCTTTTGCTAGGACTCTGCATGTGCATTAGACCACTTGGTAGTGTCCTGTAGGTCACTAAAACTCTCCCCCATCACCCAGCCCCAGTCTTTTTTTTTTGGTCTGGTCTCAATGAGGAAGTTACTCTTGCTGTATCTTTAGGTTCACTATCTTTTCTTTCCTAATTTCTGACTGCTTGGAAACCCATCCTGTGAATTTTTAAATTTCAGATACTGATTTTCCAGCTCTAGTGCTTCTCTTCAGTTCTACCTTCTGTTTCTTTCTTCTTTTCCTCATGCTCTTGTTTCCCTTGGAGTTCTTAAGCATGGTCATAGCTTTTCTGGCTGCTATAACAAACACACTGGTGGCTTCAAACAAGAGCCATTTACTTATTGCAACTCTGGGGGCTGAGGGGTCCCAGGTCAAGGCACTGGCAGATGGAGTCATGAGGGCCTGGGTCCTGGCTCACAGACAGCTGTCTCCTTGCAGTAACCTCGCATGGCAGAGGGGGCTGGGGTGTTCTCTGGTCTCTTACCAATTCTATTCATGAGAGTTTTGCCCTCATGACCCATTCACCTCACCAGGGCCCCAGCCTACAAATTTCATCACATGGGGGTCAGGGTTCAATATATTAATTTGAGAGGGACGTAAACATTTAGTCTATGACAAGCACATTATAGTAACTGTTTTAAAGCCCTTCTTTGATAATTCCATCATTTCTGCATCTCCATGTCTAGTTTTCTGTTTGCTTCTCTGACTTTTTCCTGGATTATGTGTCACAGTTTCTCATGTCTTTACATGTCTAGTTGATTTTTATTGGAAGTCGGACGTGGTGAATATTATTACACTGCTGAGTGTCTCAATTCTGTCTTCCTTTAGGTAGTGATTCAGTTTTTGTGGCAGGCAGTTAAAGAATTTTTGAATTAGATTGATCTTGTTGAGGCTTGTTTTTGTTTTTAGGGCAGGGATAGAGCAGACTTTGCTGTTGGCCTGGTTTTGTCCTGTGACTGAGGTGTGACCTTCCTGAGTTCTTTCTGAATGTCCCATGTGCTCAGTAAAGTCCCTCCACTTGACTGGTTGGAACTGTGTGACCTCTAGAAATTGTCCAGCTGACAGATCCCCAGTTCTTAGCCTGCGCTTGGCAGGTTGATCCTGTGCTGCATAGCACAGTGTGACCTTAGGCTTGAAGAAATTCAAGGACACCTCTCCCTCTCTCACTTTCTCTCTCTCCCTCTCTCTCTTTCTCTTTTCCCCCCAGTACTGGGTACTTCACACGCTTGGCAACTGCTCTACCACTGAGCTACATCCCCAGCCCTTTTTAAATACTATATTGAGACAGGGTCTTGCTAAATGGCCCAGGCTGGCCTCAAACTTGCAGTCCTCCTGCCTCAGCCTCTAGACTAGGTGGCATTACAGGAATGTGCCATCAAGCCTGGCTCCAAGGACACCTTGTGAGAAGCAGTTTTTCCTTTTATCTCACCCCACTTGACAACTCTGCTCTGTAACTCCAGTTTCCTCGGCTCCTGGAACCCCAGTCCCTGGTCTCACTCACTGGGTCCTCTGGGTCTGCCTGACCCCATCTCTCTCTGCTGTGCTTTAGAAAATGCCTCCATGGGGAAGCCAGGGCTTCATTTCCCCATGATTTTCCTTCCCTCAGAGGCTTCGTCGAGGCCCCAATGTCTGAAAGCTGTTTCATAGTTTTTTCCCAGCTTTCCTCTTGCTTCTGTCAGGCAGGCAAGTTCAGGACTGACCATACCTGGAAGCTGGAAGTGAGAGTCCAAACTCCCCTCCAAGAAATGGGGGAAAATAACATTTACCAGTTTAAAACTTCTACTAAATGAACCAAAGAAGAAACAGGATTGGTGCTTTTCAGCCAGCGGGAGGGACACCTGGGGAAGACATGGCTATCTCTCATCACACTGTGCTGGTTCCTAACTGGTTATTGCCCCAGGAAGGAAAGACAGAAAAAAAGCAAAGCTACAATGTACCAGAGTAGGAAAGGTCCGTGCTCTCCCAGGCCTAGAGGACTTGTGGAGGCAACTTGGTCCTAGGTTTCCCATGAGCAGGGAGCAGTCAGAAGCGGGGTCCTTGGAGTAGCAAGGCCACCAGGGCAGAAGGCACACTCCACCGCCCACGCGGCATGTGTCTACCCACATCCACCACACCTTCCCCCAGGATGTGCAGAGAGTTTCGAATTTTGAATAGGTACACAGCTGGATAGGCCTTAGTATCAAACCATTTTTATTAAGAATGTTAATTCAAAACAAACGAGCCTGTTCAAGGGCGGGGAGCAAGGAGGCAGGGGGCGAGGGGAAAGTCCCCAGACATAGGAGACCAGCATGGAGCAGCTCCCTGGGGTGCCAGGGAGTGGCTGGCTCCGCTGGGCCCCTCTACCTTCCAGGTTGGAATAGGGTGCGTCCTGGAGGAGGCTGGGCCCCACTCCTCACCGACTTCCAGGGCCTCCTCTGTGAGGCTCAGGCCCCCTCCTCAGGCTAGGCGCTGTCTCTTCGTTCTCCTCAGGGTATGTAACTGTACCTCAGGAACAAGAAGTGGTAATAGGCACGATTTGTTGAGAGCAGATACAGGAAAGGCAGTTAGAGGCTGGGAGTTCTCCCAGGAGACTAAAAGGAACTGGAACTGAGCTCCTGCGGTCTACTGCAGCCTTTCCTTTTTGACAAAGTCGGACTGTAAAGCTACAGGTAATGACATCAGCACCAACACCTGCAGGTGACTTTCAGGCCCTCACCCTGCGTCTCAGAGCAGGGAGAACCTGGATGGGCCTGCCGTGAGATCCTCCCTCCTCAGCCTTCTCTCCTACTGCCACGCTTAGTGGGGACCCCTGACCCTGGTGCTGGCCACCAGGGAGGCCATGGTGAGCAGGGCCCCCCAGAGTCTCAGGGGAGCTGGCACCAGGGAAGCAGTCCTAGCAAAGATGGTGACTTCAGGTGAGGTAAGTTCTTTGGAGGAAAGAACCAGGGGCTTGCAAGGGCTTCACAAATGGAGGTGACCAAGGCCAGGGATCCTGAGGGCACCCTAGGGAGGTGGGAGGAGGTCCCCAATAGAGGGTCATTTCCTGGGGGAACCCCCACCTTGCACCTCTGGGAGGGGCTCAGGGAGTGGAGAGCAGCTCCTGGGGTCCTTCCCCTGCTCTCAAAGGTGACCCTTCCATTCATCATGTCCTTGCAGAGGCCCTGCGGGGACCCAGGCTGACAGATCGTCCTGAGTCCTCTTGAGTCCACTCTGGTAACATGCTGGCTGCCTCTTCTTGGAGAGGCTGGGGAGGGCCAGACATCCAGGAAGTGGCTGTGGCTGACTTCAGGGACAGCACCAGGCTCCTTACATTTTTTATTGGATATTTCTTTAATATTTATGCAGCTCCCACAGGGACCTTTTAAAGATTCACCCGCTGTTCATAGGATGCTTCAACGCAGTTTAAAGAATCGAACTACCTGGAATAGGCTGCTTTTAAGATATTTCAAACCTGTGATAACAAAGGATATTTATCTTAAGGAAACCTGGATTTCAGTTTATCCTCAGAACTTTAAAGAAAAGGTGTATAATTCCCAGAATTACAGCTTCCGAAATACCTCACAGTTTTTCCTTTGGGTGTATAGAAAACATGAATCAAAGGTACTTTGCATGATGTAAAAAATGCCATCTGTGTAACCATGAAAGAGAGGCTGTGATCCAAAACCATTCTGGAATAATTTCTAACAGAAGCTGAGCGAGTGTGTGTGTGTTTGGAGATTTCTCTTTTTGGAGACTAAGGAAATTTTACTCTTCTTGGACTGTGGGTTTTTTTGAAGGGTACATTCAAAAACTTCTTTCTTCCTGCATCAAACTGTGATCTAGATGATCCCCATCATGTTCGGGGCAGCCGCTCTTTTGAGATTAAGCAAGAGGGCTACTTGGGAAGGCTGTCCTTGACAGTAGCGTCTCTTTAAAATACAACCTTTTCAAATTAATATTTCTGGAGTTAAGATTTTCAAGAGGGAGAGAGCTTTTACCTTTATAGTCAAGATAGTTTCTGTTGGAACTTTACTATGAATTAGTGAGCTCTTGCCTTTGGAGAAACATCACGCTGTACTAATATGCTAGCAAGAAAGCCAAGCCTTTGGCAGGAGATGCGGCAGGGCCTGCAGGTTCTGGGGGAATCAGTTCCTGCAGCCGGGGCCTTGGGCTGTTTGCATGGGGAGTGACAGGAGTGGTGATCCCAGGAGGCCAGCTGCTGCCACCAAGGGAGGCACTGTCCCTTAGAATCCCAGACAGCGTAACCAACCTAGATGCCCTTTGATAGATGAATGGATAAAGAAACTGTGGTATATATACACACTGGAATATTACTCAGCAATAAAAGAGAATAAAATTATGGCATTTGCAGGTAAATGGATGGAGTTGGAGAATATCATGCTAAGTGAAGTAAGCCAATCCCAAAAAACAAATGCCAAATGTTCTGTCTGATAAGTGGATGCTGCTCCATAATGTTGGGGAGGACATGGGAAGAATGGAGGAGCTTTGGTCACAGGGGTGGGAGTGGGGAGGGGACATGGGGGCAGGAAAGATGGTGGAATATGATGGACATCATAGCCCTAGCTTTACGTATGACCGCATGTATGTTGTGATTCTACATCACGTACAACCAGAGAAATGAAAAGTTGTGCTCCATCTGTGTACAATGAATCAAAATGCACTCTGTCATGTAAACCTAAATAGAATAAATAAATTAATTTAAAAATAAAGAATCCCAGACAGCTTAGCATGGCAGGAATAAGAAGGCAGGCTTGCCTTCTCAGATGTCAGTTCTACGCGCATGGCGACCTGGGGCTGTGACGCAGGCTCTCTTTGCACCTTGCAGACCTGTTTGGCTCCTGGGCTCCACACTCTCTCCGACTCCACCCTCCACTCCTTCCTTCGGTGTCCTGGCTGGTGGGCACACTCCTAGCCTGCCACACCCCCAGGCCTGGTGTCCTCAGCTAGAACATGCGTCCCTAGTGTACTAGTGGCTGCCAGCAGAGGCGCTCAGAGACCAGACACCCTGTCTTCTTCATGGCGAGGATGGCGAGCAGAGGTCTGCCTTGGGCTGGGCTGGGGACTTGTGGACAGCGGAGGTAGGCTGTGACAGTCTGTGCCCAGAGTCGGAACTCAGGCTGCGCACGAGGGATTCAAGCACGTTTGGTTATTTAATCTCTTCTTTTTTGCACCTCAGTTTTCTTAAAGTGCATTCCATCAGGAATCCTTTGTGAAGTCCCAGCTGTCTGTCACGAGCCTTTGTCAGAATGAGACCTGAAGAGCTAAACAGCAAGTGACACTCAGTCGGGACCCCAGGCACGTGGGTGCGGGCAGGGGTGGGACTCGAGGTGCACTTCCACAATGTAGGCATTAGGCCAGTTTTTAGGCCCCATTGACCCTCTAATCCATGCTCACCAGCTCCAGAGGAAGTGCATGCAGGTACACACTCACCTGAGCATGGGGACAGACTCACCCAGGGCCCACAATCTCTGCTGGCCCCTGTCCTTCCGACTAAGGGAACCCCTGTGGTTGATGGTAACATTTCAGCCAACTAGTGGACATCCCCACCTCAGCCAAAGCCCTCTATAACCAGGGGGCAGCCACGTGCCGCAGTCCCGCCTGACCACATGCAGTGGGCTTCTGGGGAGCTCCGTTGAGTCCTGCTTCCCTTGTGAAAAGAGACCGTCTCAGCTGCAGGTCCCATGACCTTTAGTTCTTTCTTTCTTTCTTTTTTTTTGGTACCAGGGATTGAACCCAGGTGTGCTCAACCACTGAACCCCATCCCCAGTCCTTTTTTAAATTTTTTACTTGGAGACAGGGTCTTGCTAAGTTGCTTAGGGCCTCACTAAGTTGCTGAGGCTGGCTTTGACCTTGTGATCCTCCTGCCTCAGCCTCCTAGGCAGCTGGGATTACAGGTGTGTACCGCCACACCTGGCACCTTTGCTTTTCTTCCTACCTGTAAAGTGGACCCAATGCCCAGAAGTGCTGCAGCCACCTCAACTGTGGAACAAAGCCAGACTCTGTGGGTGGGGCTGGGGAGAGAGGAAGCTGGTTTCCTAACTGACTACTCACCTGCCTGGGACAACCTGTTAAGTGTGAAGCAGCCCCTCTGCCACAGCTGCACTGGGTAAGGTTCCTGGTGTACCCTGCCAATGCAGTCTTGCAGACTGGTGCAACCATGTGTCACAGATAAGACCTGCATATGAGCTGCGGGCCCCACGTCTGCACAGACAGCATTGACCTGGGGACCAGTGGCCTCACACCTGACTGGGCTGGGTGCTGCCAGCTCCCTCCTAGAACTCACTACAGCTTGGAATGCCAGTCTTTTCTACCCATGTCATTCCCCCAGCACCTAGGCTGGTGTTAAACTTTTATGCATCAAGAACCTGTGTGAGAATTGACGAAAAGCCTTGGATATCCTCACAGATACTCAGACCAAAATTAACAAAATCCCTGTGGACCATTCTGAGGGCTTCATAGACCCCTAGAACCCCAGGGGCCCTGGCTGGAAATAAAATTTTGCTCTAAACATATACAATCAATTTTGATTCTCTGACTCCATATACCCATTTTGTTGATTACCTAATGTAAATTAGGTACTTGTTTGATTTTTGATTTTGTAAATTGGGGTATTCGTTCTGTTCCTTGGGTGCTGACAGCCAGTCCCAAATTGCTCTCATTTCATAAATTATGGTCTATAGGAAAAATATGGAATGATGAAAATGATATTTACTCAGAGTAAGATACTCAGCAGCACAATGGAAACTGGTCCCCTCAAAACACTGATCTCCAGGCCCCGGGACTAAGCTGTTCATTCTAGAAGAGTTTGGTGTGGCCCACTTGTCTTTTTTTTTTTAAGAGACTTTTTATTGGCAACATATGTTCTCTTTTCTAAATTGTAATCACAATATGCATTTGGGGGAAGGTGGTAAGAAAACATCATAGTTGTATGCACACATGTCAATTAAAAATAATTTTTAAAATTATTTTTCAGTTAGTACATTCTGTCCTCAAACCTTCACAACTGAAAGTTTTAAAAAAAGTATTTTCTCCATTTGCTGATTTTATTGTCCTTTCATCCTCAATCTATTCCAATATTAACGACCTTTTCCCCACTATACCATTAAAAATCTTCTTGTTAAAGTAATTAATTACTATTCATTTCATTCTCTGATCCCTACTTGCTTGACTTGTAGCAGGTTTTTTGTGTTTTTTGTTTTTGTTTTTTTGGTACCAGGGATTGAACTCAGGGTCACTCGACCACTGAGCCACATCCCCAGCCCTATTTTGTGTTTTATGTAGAGACAAGGTCTCACTGAGTTGCTTAGTGCCTTGCTGTTGCTGAGGCTGGCTTTGAATTCACGACCTCCTGTCTCAGCCTCCCAAAGTGCTGGGACTACAGGTGTGTACCACCACGTCCAGCTTGACTTAGAGCAGTTTTCCTCTGGTTTGAACCTCCTCATCTTTTTGAAATCCTCACATTTGTCTTCCAGAACACTACGCTATTCTAGTTTTCCTCTTACCATTTTCTGTTCCTTGTAGTCTTGTTAGCTTGACAGCTCCTTCTCCACTAAAATCACACACACACACACACACATAGAGCTCATATTTCCCTCCTGAAGACCCAACAAGTTCCATCAAGTCTACATCCTCAGTCTTCCAAATATGTCTTTCTTCCCTCCGCACGGGTATCACAGCTAGAGAGGGGAATGCACCTGCTGCCGGCCTCTAAGTCTTCCTCAGGACACCTCTCTCTCAACTTTAACCCCCCCAATCCTCTCTTCAGTTGTCACATCTGACACTTCACTCCCATTAATGTGGTCCTTCAATGACGTCCCCATGTCCTCAAGAATCCCTGGATCCTCAGCATGACACACCTGCTATTCCAACATGTGATCTCTTGCTTTTGATTTGTTGTGTGTACTTGTTTGATATTCATAATTTTTTTAAAAAGGTGAAGAAAAAGTGTTTTCAGAGAGGAATAAACATCATGTGTAAAATCCAGAGGACAATAGCGTGTGAGGAGCCGGTGCCCAAATGTCAGCTTTCACGTGCTGGCCCTGGCCCACCTGTCTGGAAGAGGGGCACAGGCCCTACACTCCTGTGCTCACTGCGCTCTCCCCCTTGCTGTCCCCTGCCCGCGGGGACTGCATCTCCCTTCTTCCTCTTCGCAGCGGAACAGCGTTCCATTGTACAAACGTGCTGCAGCTGTTTATTTGATCGCCCTGTGATTGACGGATGTTTATGTCGTGGCAAATTTAAAAACCACTGTTGCTCCCTAGGACTCTACCCCGACTCCATGCAGAGAGAACGCAAACCAGCGGCCTCTGCTTAACCAGAGCAAATTAAAGCCACAAGACTTGGGCAAACCCTGCTCCACGTAAAACATCCAAAATCTGACGATATCATTTTTGATATTTGCCATTTTAAATCACGCAAGTCAGCATTGCCTTCTCATGCTGCGGTTTCCGACTCATAGAAAGCATCACCTGGGTATGGCAGGGAGGGGGCACAGCAAGGACCTGGGAACCATCTCAGCTTTACACTTGCTGGCTGTGTGAGCTTGGGAAAGTAGGTCCTTAGCCTCTCTGTGCTTCCCTTCCTGATCTGTCAAACGAGGACAGTAAATGTGCCTACTTCATACCACGCTGTCAGCATCAAATGAGTTAAAAGCTCTAAAGTGCCAGGACTCTGTTGGGCACAGAGTAAGTGCCAAGGAAGTGTCGGAAGTATTTTTAGTCGGGGTGCCTAGGAATACAGCTTGGGTGGGGAGCACCCCCTGCAGGAGTGCGGTTGCCCAGACAAGGAGCCAGGCTTGCCTCAGAACCCGCCTTGACCCAGGGTGCAGAGGCACAGGCACGCTCCCCCACCCCCAGGAGCTCACAGAGCCCTTTGAGCCTGCGCAGGTGTGCAGGCGGGCCCTCTGCACGCCCTGGGGAAGACCAGCATGAACCACAGGCCTCTGCCTACACAGTGCCACCCATGGAGACAGCAGCCGCATCCACCCAACATCTGTGGGCATATGTCCTCAGAATCAAAGCCCCGGGAGAGCAGCAAGCCTTCCTGGCTGGGCACAGGTGGTCCTGCTGGGAGTTGCAGCTAAGGAGATAAAGTCTCTCTGAGGACTGGCAAAGCAGAGCCTGAGGCGACGGAGGCGGGTCTGTCGCTAGGCGCTGGAGGCCCGCTTAGCCCTTACCCTGGGCAGCCCGAGAGTCCCAGGGACAGTTTGTATGAGAGAAGACTCCCTGAAAACAATGGCCTGGATTTGGATGAAGGTTCAACGGGAGGTGGGGGCAAGCAGGATGAAGGTGGAAGGCAGGGGAGCCTCTGCAGTGGCTCAGACAGCAGGGGACTGTCTGCAGTGGTGGCAGCTGGAGCAGGAAGCACACTCCAGGTCCCACAGCCCGCCCCGTGCAGACGGGGGAATCTACAACCTGAGCGTGTTCTCACGCTGGGGGGGCTCTTAGGAAGCCGACAGAAAGCTTACTAACGGGCCGTTTCCTGAGCCCATGAGCTCCCAAATCAGCTCTAATTCAGGTGCTCCGGGGACTGCACATAAAGAAACAGGCAAACCCACGTTTTCTTCAGATTCCTAGGCTGGTGTCCAGAGTAGCTCCTCTCAGAGCTGAGAGTGAAATTATATGGGAGCCCAAGATAATAATCATATTTCAACCAGAACCCTGTTTAGATCTGGTTGGTCTGTAAAATACCCAAGTAAGACAACAGTGCACACTTATATTTTGAAGAAATGACACTAAAAAACTGCCTTCTTTGGAGAGAAATGTGAGTTCAATGCAGAGCAGAGCCTTTTCTTGAGGGAGAGAGATCTGCTGACTACACCAAGCGACTCCAGTGACATTTTAGGTAGAATTTTGGAATGTCACATACATGTCACAAACATGGGTATGGATCTTGAGCACGAGACACAGGCGTTCTTGTTTGGACAGCTTGAGATACCCTGTGCACAGCACAGCGCCATCAGTCACCAGTGCCTCTGTGTATTTTGCACAAACCTAATATTTGAAAGGTGATGGCTGGCTCCAGGCCCTGAGACGTGCACAGACCGCCAGGGCCTGGGTGAATCGTTTCTAACTAGGTCACGTGCCAGTGCCTCTCAACACACAAGTATCACCTTTCCCATCTAATTTCCTAACTCTTCATCACGTGGAAAAAGTGATAATTAAGAATAAAGGTGGTGTTCAAAATGCCTTGGAGAACTGCAATCTGATTTTCCTAAGAGGTTTTTAATGCACAATTACATTCTGTGGAATTCACTGGCTGCATAAAGAATCCCTCCCTCCCCATTGTACCAGCCTCTACATAAGTGTGCACAGGGCTGCGTTGGTGTAGTTCAGGGTTACAAGCTGCTATGCTGATGTCAGTGTGGATTCTACTATAAACTCCTCTTTCTGTGCTCAAAGGTTCCAACCAGGCTGCGTCAAAAATGAAAGTGAGTCAATTCTCTAGGTCTTTCCTCTCCCAGAAAGGCGGGCCTGAGCTCTGCAGTTGCCAGGCAACCACCTGCCCCTGCTCCCACCTCCTGCTGGGCTCAGGTGTCAGGGCAACTGTCCAGGGAGGACCTGGAGGACAGCTCACTTGAGGCTGCAGGTGTTCACAGTGCACCCACGGCTGCTGATCACACCTAAATGGGGTGATCTACACCTTGGGTGTGAGCTGATTTCGCACATGGAGTGCAGAAAAATGTGTGGGTGTGTGAAAAACAAAGCAAGAACTTGTCATCCTGAAGTGTGAGTTCCAGCTGAGCCAAACATGTAATATTATGGTGGGAAGACCAGTGAGGTGAAACCAGCAGACACAGAACATTCTAGAAAACTTCCTAGTCTTCAACACAAAACTTGTATTTATTGAAGAAAATAAGGAGTAGCGCAGGTACACGAAGAGCCCTCTAGGTACTAACACTCTGCAGTGGTCCAGTCATCATTCAGGACTGACCACACGTTTGCATCCACTCGGGGTGGTCCCCCTTGCCCAGGTCTCGTAATCAAGCACACTGCTGTGAGACAGACCCCAATTCTATAAATGGTAAGGGCTGAGGTTGTGGCAAGTCAAAGGACAAGGTCTTCACTGGGTATGGGGAAGACCCCCAGAGGAGCCTGGCTTTCAGAGTTGAATCCTGAAGAGGATTCAAGGTCAAAATGCTACAGCATGGTCAAGGTCAAAATGCTACAGCAGTTGTCCAGGGCTGATTGTCCACACAAGCGGCTTAGGATAGGTTAATTGGGTAATTTGCTAAAGCCCCTCAAGCAAATGCTATGCTTCCAGGAAGTGTCCAGATTTGTCCTGATGAGAAATGTTCTGTGACCCAAGGACAAGCTGCCACAGCCACGTGTCTCCCTGACGCTGTGGCTGGGCCAGGAGCTTGCACCCACAACCACCGTGGCCCTGTAAGCTGAACGCTTCTGCCAGCTGCCGGCCTCCCGGGGGTAGAGGCTGGTCACACTCACCTCTGCAAGGGAAACTCTGAGTTTGGGCTCCAGACAGAGCAAGCATGTCTCCAAGATTCAGAGCAGCCTGAGGATGGATGAAGACCCATCTCAGGGAGGGGATACAGTGGAAACGGCCACAGTGCAAGAGCCACGGGAACAGGCCCCACACCTTGTCTCTCCCCCGTGGCTCACAAGCCACGTCTTGAAAGTGGTGTGGGGGTTTGCCTGTGGCCAGCCTTCCACCGTGCCAGGGAGGGCATCAAAACAATGGCCACCACGATTGTGATCAGTCGCCCGAACACAAGACCAAGTGGCGGGCTTAGTCTCAGGTCAGGAACAGAGATCTGAGTGAGCTTGGCTCAGTGGGAGCCTTGTGCACATGGACGGGGAGCTGTTCAGGCTGCAGAAGGCACTGGCACCTCTCGTCTGCTCCAGCCAGGGGGCCGAAGGCAAGGGGAAGCAGAGGGACAGGGACGGGAGCTTGTATTTGAGGAGGACGCTCTGGTGGCCGTGGGGACGGGCTGGAGGTGCACTGCAGGGGCGAGGGGCGGTTGCGGGGCTGATGCAGCCACGGTGAGGGAAGAGCACAGGAGGCTGCAGCCCAAGTCCAGTGGGCAATGTGGCGCTCGGGAATGAGCAGGCCCGGGGACACTGTGCACTTCCCAGCATTCCTTCCTCTCACTGCCTCCTCTGAGCCCGTCCTCCGGTCTGAAGTCTGGGCTCCAAAGGCAGTCCTTCACAGAGCCGACCTACAGCTGCTCCCCCCCACCTTCCTCTGTACCTCATCTTCCTCAGCTCTCCTCAGCACAGTGCTAACTCTTCTCCCCGGTCAGGCACAGCTGCCCATTCTCTGAGTCTCCATGTTCTGAGGCCACTAGCCGCCTGCCCAGCTGGCTGCTCCTCTCCTGCCCAATGCAATGTTGATTCTCCTCCCATCTCCCACATCATGCCCTTCTCTTTCTCTTCCTGGACCTTTTCAGACCAACTCGGGTGCTCCTCTGAGACCCCCAAAGCCTCCCTCCCTCAGAGCTGATTCTACGAACGCGAGTCTGACACTGGAGGCTGTTCACCAGGGGCCCAGATTCTCATCAGCTTAATAGTTTGTTTGGTTTGCTATGACAAAATGCTTGAGACAGGGAAATTTATAAAGAACAAAACTTCTCCAGTTCTGGAAGCTGGGAAGCTCGAGTCGAGGTAGCAGCAGGTTCAGGGTCTGGTGAGGCCTCTCTCTGCTTTCAAGATGGTGCCTGTTGCTGCTACCCCAGGAGTGAATGCCATCTGAAGCCTCCTTTGAGGCCCTCAATCCCACTCACATGGGAGGGTGCCTTATGACCTAGCATCTCTAACACCATCACATCAGCCATGAAGACTGAGGGGACACACTCGAGCTGCAGCAGCCCCCACCTCATCTCCCCACCTTGCTCTCTTCGAGCACCTTAAACTCCAACTTTCCCTGACTACAGCTGCCCTCCGAGGTTGGTTCTTGGACCCGTCAACGTAGTCATAAGTGGACTGAGAGCGCCTCACCCGGCAGCTCCGCTGAAGCACCACATCCTGGGCACCCTGCGTGTTCTGGCGCCCCGGCTTTCCTTTCCTTTCTAGTATCTTCCAATTTCCCTTGCAACTCTTTCATGATTTAAAGGGTGTGATTTCCAAGCATTGGGGGATTTTCTCATATCCTTCAGGACAGCATCTGAGGGGTATGCATGGGGATTGGATCCAAGAACCCCAGGGAGCCCAAGATCCAAGGATGCACAGGTTCCATCTATAAAAGGCATGTGTTTGCACATAACCTAGGCACATCTCCCGGGACCCTTTAAACCATCTCTAGATTACCCAGGATACAATGTGAATGCCATGTAAATAAGGAGTCCTTACACTCTATTGTTTAGAGAACAATGACAAGAAGTAACCGTGCACTTTCTCAGAAAAGACTGACTTTTTCTCCATGTACTTTTCGTGCTGGGGATTGAACTCTGAGCTTCACACATGCCAGTCAAGCGCTCTAGCACTGACCACATCCCCAGCCCTTCCAAATAATTCCATTATGTGGTTAGTTGAACCTGTGGACTAAGGGCCTGCGGGTCACAGGCCCTCCAGGGCTACCCTGCTCCTCTCGCCCTGGAGTGGTCGTAAACCATCTTTCCCCACAGCATGTACCTGATCTCACATCCACTACGGATCTGATTTATAATGCTGTTTCCCCCTTGGCATGTGAGCCCCACAGGGACAGGGACGATGTCCCTGGCCTAGAACAGAGCCTGGCACATAGGACATGTTCAGTGAACACTGTCACAAGCTCCTCTCCCTCCCTTTCAGATCACCCAGCCCAGCTCACCACTCCCTGGCATGCGAAGCCTACCCCCAGTGGGCTCTCCCCTCTTGCTCAGCCCACTCCGGACAGCAGTTGATCTCACTTGAACTCCTGTGTTTGCGCCCGGGCCTGATCGTCTTAACTGTGTGAACTCTGGCAGCCCAAGAACGGGCCCTTTCTTCCCTGGATGCCCCTTGGTCTCCCAGGTGTCTGGGAGGGGCATCAGTTAATGTAGGCTGATGCGCAATCCTGGGCCCCACCACCACTAGCTTCATCTTGTGGAGTGGCCTGGGTGGGCTTTCCTGGCCCCTCAGAGGGAAGAACACGGCCACACCTGCAATTACTATATGACTGTGAGCCAGGCAGGTATTTTTAAAGAAAGTAAACAAATTGAAATGGAAAATTAAGCAAAATGACTTAAGATGCTTAAAAAGCCATCCACAGCCAATGAAGTTCTTCTGGTTCCCCCATTAGGAAGAAAATTAAATCAGAAGCAAAGCTTGAAGAACACCACGCTTGCTAGCGAGGAGCAGAAAATACGAATACCCACGACTTTTAAACAACGTGACAAGCAAACACAGGCGGCTTGGGACGAGCCTTTTCTTTTTCATAGAAACAAAGGCGAAAGTGACATCTTTATTCTCATTAACCACTAACTGAACGTTAGCATCTCCTGGGAGAACGCGTGTGCAGGGAACCCGACATGACAGACCATGTTCTTGGACCTCGCCATGTCTGTGGACGTTCCTACTCACGCAGAGGCTCTTGGGGGAGGCGGGCCAGCCTGCTAAGGATGCACAAGGATGCACATGTTACTGCAGCACAATTTAAAAAAAAAACTTTGGTAACTGTGAAAATAAGACGGCTTTCCTTTGTTCTCCCAGGTTTTCTTTTATGCATGTACATAATTCCGAGGCACTAGAGCCTTCACCAAATTGCCAAAGGGGTCCACAGCAGAGTTAGGTGGCTCCATTTCAATCTGTTTTACATAAAACCAAATAAATGCACCATAAATCATGGACTAAGCCGAAAACGTTCCCCTTGTGCCAGAAAATGAACCATTAAGAAAGGCAATGGTTCCTGGTGCACTTCCTGGAGCTCCTTCCCTGCGATGGCCCTCTGATGTCCTCAAATCTAGAATACATCTCTACTCATTTTTCACATTGGTGGTAAACACAGCATGAAGCCCGTTCAATCTGCTCCCACAACCCAGGCCGTCTCGCTCTTGAAACTCATTTCTATCGCAGCGAGGACCAATTCTCTCCTGCTGTATGTGCTCCTGGTATTCAGAGAAGAGCTTCATCAAAGGGCTCATGTGTGGCTGCCAGGTGGAGAGGGTCACAGGCTGGGAACAGGAAGGGGGTGTTGGAACACTGTGGCCAATACATAAAAGTGTGGAGGGCAAAGAGAAAAGGGAAAAATCTTAGGAATAATGGCTGCAGGACCTGGTGGCCACTGGAGGAGAGGGACCTCAGATACAGGCCCAGACCTGGCTGCTGCTGCAGTACTCAGCAGGTACTGGAGACTGCGAAGTAAATGACTTGGAACATGCTCCATTTGATTTCACAGGATGACAGTCAGGCAAAGATCAAGGCAAGAATCTGTCAGGGACACAATCTTTCCTCCAGAAACCAGAGCATAAATTTTTTCAACCAAGTCTTTCCCCCTGAATATTTGGTCCTAAAGAACCCCTCCAAATTCCATCCCTTTATTTATGATCATCAGTGTGAAGATCAGCAGCAGCAGATTGCAGAGTTTGACAGTTTCTTGGACCATGAGAGAGACAGGGTGGTGACCTGAATTGTGACCCAGACGTGTTGTTGAACCCCAAGACCTGCAGCTGTGCCTGTATTCAGGAACCAGGTCTGTGCAGATGCGGTCAAATGAAGATGAGGTCATACTGCATCAGGGTGGGCCCCAAATGCTGTCACTGGTGTCCTTACAAGGAAAGGAAATCTGGACAGACACACATGGCCTTGTGACAGCCTGATTTTGGACTTCTGGCCTCCAGAAGTATGAGAATGCATTTCTGGTGGCCCTAAACGCCCCTTCTTATTAGCTACGTGCAAGTTTTGAGACTACGCTGAAGTGTGTCCTCAACTGCAAATGTGTGTGAGGACCTGTAGGAGCTGGTATGGCAGGTGATAGCTTCCTGCTACTGTAACAAAAATCCAGAAATGATAATTTACAGAGGGAAAAGGTTTTTATGCCCCAGTTTTTGGTGGTTTTAGTCCATGACTGACTGGCCCTGCTGCTTCTGGGTGGCACAGCAGAACATGGCAGGTGGTGTGTGGCGAAGGAGGCTCATTCACCTTGTGGCCGTGGATAAAAAACAGAGGAGGAAACCAGTGTCTCACAGTCCCCTCAAGGGCTGTCCCAATGGTTCACCTTCTCTCACTGGGCCCCACCTCTTGAAGGTTCCTCCCCCCAGTTCTGCCACTCCAGGAGCCCTGCCTTTACCACGTGGGCCTTTGGGGGCCATCGCAGATCCAAACTTCAGCAGCCAGAATTAACCTACGCACAGAGGGGACAGCACTGAGCTCACAGGCTTCTGCTCCTTGGCTGCGCCCCTGGCCCGGTCTCACTGCCCCAGGCGTCCTGCGTCACTGCTTCTGGTGCGCATGCCCTGATGTGCCCACCCCGCTGTCACTCTCAAGCACAACACCACGCCCCCTCCCCGGCCTCTAGGAGCAGCCCCCGTGCCAGTTCCCCCCAGAGGTGCAGCATTTCTGGGGCGGGGGCTCCGAGCCTGCTGCAAGGAGCACCCCCAGGTCAGTGCTTGGTGCACACAGAATCAGTCAGCCCCACGGCTTAGATCAGGGGCTGCCACCTCCAGGAACACGGGGCCAAGAACTAGGCAAGACTCCAACTTGTCTCCCTTTGGTGACACCGATTCCCTCTCGGTTGGTGTGGCAGAGTGACCTGTTTCAAGAGCAGTAAAATTATCAGTGGGAAAATAGGAGCTCCCCACTCCAGCCACCACTGCCACCAGGGGGCTCAGGTGCGGGGTCATGGGTCTGGGCACAGATGCTTACACTAGGTTTTGCTTCTGTTTTATTTAGAGTTCAGTTGGGTGTGTACAGAAAAAACACACACACTTAACAGGTTAAAATATCCAAATAAAATTTACTGCAACTTTTGTAGAATTTGATTTGTGCTACAAGACATGTTGCATAGGAAACTATTTAAAGCCCCTGAGGAAAAATATCCACGGTTTAAGGTGCAACTGGTTTTTCGTCTTTGGGGAAAAGGTGAGAGGTGATCTCTGGGCAAATGAAGTCGAGGAGCAGAGGCAGACGTAAGGTCATCCTGTGCGACATCGGGGAGTCGCGGGGTTTGATTCTTGCAGCATCAAGTACGTGGTGTTTATGTGACTGTCGGGAGGTCTCCGGTGCCTCCATCGATGGCTGCACAGCAACGTTCCAGCTGAACAGGGCACTGCACATTGATTAAGTGATTAACATGTTTCAGGAAAGCACGAGGCTCGGAATCAAGAAGGCAGACGCCCTGCAGCAGACACAGCGTGTCCAGCCCCTTACTGGGGCCCTCACTCCGTGACCCACCAGCATCAACCCTGACTCTTGTCCCTTCCAAGAGGCAGCAGCTACCGGCTGACAGTGGGATTCTACCCAAGGAGGGGCCAAGATTCCACCCAAGTTCCCCGACAGCCAAACTCCTGACTGCCTATGGGGAAACGTTCAACCTGCTTGGACGGTCTTTACCTTGTGCCCACGCCGCTTTTTACCTACATGGTTCATTTCAGAGGAGACATGGGTGCACTGGGAAGGGAGAAGCATTCAACTCAGACAAAATGAATGCAGAGCCTGGCAGCTGTCACCTCTGCCCTCCTGCGCATGGCACTACTTGGGAGCCAACCCGAGGCTCTGCAATGTGAGCAGGAAGTTGGGCCTCCCGGCTCTGGCTGGGTGGTGAGGCTTTCTCTCTACTCAGGGGCCGCAGAGCACCCTGGCCCCCAAGGGAGACACCACGCAATGGACAAGAGCTGAGGACCTCCTCACTCTCAAGCGGCATCGTTCTTTTGAATGACTCATTGCACAAAGGCAGGGGCCCAGGAACGTCACCTTCCAGCTGCTCTCTAATCTACTAGCGGACACATCTCAAGGGCACCTACCAGCTACTTTGGGGCTTAACTGCCCACCGAAGCTCACGACAGACTCACATGCTCTGTGGAGGGCCACTGATGGCAGCAAGAGGCCAAGCAGAGGGCAACAGAAATGAGGGTGGAGTGTCCACTCACTGGAGACCCGCCCTGCCACCTGATCTGCCTGCCTGTCTAGGCGCAGGAAGTGAGAAGATGCCACATCCACAGGGCCTTGCCTGCTGGGTGTGGAAATGCAGGCTGGGACGCAGAAGCCCCACCGCCTTTAAATACCTATGTACACCTGGAACACGAGTTAAAAAAGGGTTTCAACAACATAAACACCTCAACAGCATCTGCCCCTACTAAGATTTTTTTTAATCTTTATAGTCCATTAAAAAATTAGATCCCAGCTCTCTCATGGCCCCTCCCCAGCCTTTTAAAAAAGTGATTTTAGATTTAATTTACACTTAAACAAATAGAAAGCAATTTGATTGGCAACCTGCAGTAGAAAGCCCTCAGCTGCCCCTGGATGCGGAGAAGGGCAGAGACGCGCATCCCGCTCCCCGGCATGGGGCTTGATGGCGCCCCCTCCTGGGAGCAGCCTTCCTGCTCTCCTGTGGCCCCTGGTGACAGCACGGAGCTCGGTGCTTGCGGTAGTTGCTCACAGGATTGTGCTAAGGGCACCGTTCAGATCACCAGGTCGTCGTGGTCGGCGGGGCTGAAGGCGGCTGCTCGCAGGATGTCCAGCGAGTTCACCAGAATCAGAGTCCCCGTGAGGTGCTTCCAGCGCTTGGTGATGGGGTTTTTCATCTTGTCCAGGCCTATGTGCAGTTCCTGGATGACGTCCCGGTAGCTGTCCCCGATCTGGTGGCTCCAGGTAAGCAAGAAGTCATATGCGGGTTTCCACATGGCCTGGGAGGTGGAGTCCCAAAGAGCAAAAGCAGGGAAAAGGGACAAGGTCAGGGCGGGCGTGGGAGGCGTGCGGCTGCCTCCATCACCAGATACCCCGTGGTGGCGGGGAGCACCCGGGGAAACCGCACGGAGGGAGGGCAGCACCCGCCCGGCCCATTTCCACTGGAGGCCTCCCCACAGATGACCAGAAAACCCCGCCTGCGTCTGCACTGTGTGCCAGGCTTGGACGGCCACCTGTTGCACTCACACACCTGCCACCACTGCCCCCTGGGTCCAGGGAGCGGAGGCACAGAGAAGCTACGTCACCGAGGGGCTGGGCCCTGCTCACCTCACTGTCCACCACCCCATTTCTGTCACGGTGGGGAGACTCGTATGCATCCATCTGTTGCTTGGAGACCTTGGCCAGCTTCTCAGCCAGCTCCCGCCAGCGCTGCGCCACCTCCACAGCCGTCGTCAGGAGCACAAAGTCCTGGATGAGCCTGACCACCAGGCCCTGGCAGTCCATTTTCAGTAAGGCCTGAGGAGCAAGCAGCACAGCATGAGGCAGACAGAGCAGGCCCTGGCTTCCTGGGGAATGCCCACACAGGGCGGTGCCATCACTCAGGAGCTCTGAGGCCACAGAATGTCCCCTGGCCTGCATGAGCACTGCTGGGCTCACAGCAGGGAAGAGACAGTTTGCAGGATGGTCAGGGCTAGAGACTGTTTCCCTCTGAGGTTCATGTCCCGGAACTTCAGAGTGGGACCTTACTGGGAAACGGGCCTTTGTAGCTAAGATGAGGTCCTATGGACCGGGGGCCACCGATGACCATGTCCTTAGGAGAAGAGACCACCTATACAACAGGTGGCAACTCTGCCCCATCTTGCAGCTCACACCAAGGGACAGAGAGTGGGCTTCCACAGCACGGAAGGTGAGGGCCAGACCGGCCTCTAGCAGGCAGTCCCAGGCTTCCCCTCAGGGTGTGGGCCCAGGCACCGGGTCTGTGTGCAGACCAGCAACAGATACACCGGCCAACCTGCATGTCTTGTCCAGGCCCCACAGCTGAGGGCACAGGGGGGAGGCAGATCCAGGCCTCCTGGGGCTCAGGCCACTGGCCCTGCCAGCTCTGTGGCATCAGGTGACATCAGGAATTGAGCCAATGAAATCCTGGTGTCACCGGTTATGCTTCATTTCAACTGCTGACGACTTTCAGAAAGCAGTCAATTTCAATTTGAACTTTGATAGATTTCAAATAAATTGTTTTAAGAAAATAAAATGTTTACTAGTTTTCAGAAAAGGACCCTCTACGTGTAGGTGATTGTGTGAGCGGGGATGGATGTGCACAGGGCTGCTCGGACACAAGGTGACCCCAGGGCTGACGCCGAGCCACTGGATGTTCCCAGGTAGCTCTGCTCGCAGCTGTCACCACACCAAGTGTGGGGCCTCTGTGCTCAGCTACGGGCTTCAAAGGTGCCTCATCTTCTAGGTAGCAAGACAGGTCCAAGTCTCCTGCTTATGATTCAAGCTACTCCTGGCACAGGTGAGCTAAGCCACTGTCTCCCCGGCCAATCTACTCTCTGGCCATCTCTGGAAAGGCGGGTGCCCAGGCCCCACCTGCACAGGACCCTGATGAGTGAGGAGGAGGAGGGTGCTCCCAGCACCAGGAAGAATGTGCTGTCTGCCTCACCTGTACTCGGACCACCAGCCCAGCGCTGCCTTAGTTGGTTCCAAGGCTGCCCATGTCATCAGGGGCCGTTCATGCATTACCTTAAGGCACATGCCAGGTGCCCACCACATCTGAGCAACAGAAATGTTTCACAGCAGGAGGCTACAGCTCTGGGACCTCACCCTTCGACTTCTGCTTTTATCACAGGTACACATAGGTAAGCCAGAAATTACCCAGTGGAGTCAACACTGACTTCAGCTGGAATCGTGTTAGTTTGAGTGAACCATGATTTACGCTGGGGTAAGCGAACTTCACCTCTAAAGAGACAGATCATAAACCCATGTAGCTTTGTGGGTCACAGTCTCTGTTGCGACTCCTCTGCAGACAGGGCCGAAAGCCTGCTCTAGACGACAGGTGGACAAAGGGTTCCAGTGGGAAGACACTCCCAAGAATCGGCAGCCTGCAGGCCTCAGACCCAGCCTGTTCTGAGAGGCCTCAGGACACAGCAAGGTGCTTGGGGCTCACTGTACTTTGTTCCACCTGCTTCTGCTCCCAAGATGTCCAAGCTCCGGGAGGAGGAGGCCTTCTGTGCCCACCATTGTGGCTGATGGGCCCGCTGGCCCTCTCCAGGGCCTCCTGGAAGGGACCCCTAGGGGCCTGGCTAAAGCACAGCCATTGGGTAACTGCCTCCTCCTCTGCAGGATGAGTGGGTTCTCCCAGTTCGCAGACATCTCCCATCCACATTACCCCTGCTAGCTTTCCAGTCTCTCTGGGACATCTCAGTCCCTGCTCCACTCCTGAAAACAGCACCCTCCCTAGACGTGCCTCCCACAGCCGCTGCCTCCCCTTCTTCCTCACAGAAGCGTCTGCAGGGTGTCCACGGCACCCCTAGTTCCTCACCTCCACAGTCCAGCTCTGGCACAGCCGTCAGTGACCCCTGGGCCCCATTCCTGGGCCCCAGTGACTCTGGCCTGCATTCCTGGGCCCCTCCAGCAAACTCCTCCCTCAGTTTGGGGGCCACCATGAATTGTTTCTGCCCCATCTGTCCTCTGTCTCCAGCTGACTGGCCCTGCCTTCCAGCCACTAAGAGAGACACTGATCCGTCACGAGGGCACCCTGAACATCAGGAGCTCTCTCCACCAGAAGCATGCTCCCCAAGACCCCCCGCCTGTTCTCCCCAGAACCCTCCAAACACACACACTCTCCCCCACGAGATGTCATCATCCAATCCAACAGGCGCATACACAACTGGGGCCAAGTCCTTCCCTGACTCCGCGTTTCCCAAGTCCAGGAACAAATACAGACTACTGTTTCCACTTTCAAACCTCAGGACGCCCTTGCCAAGACCCACAGAGGGTATCAGGTGATGAACCGAAGGATTTCAATGCCTTAAAACAAAGAACACGCTGTGTTGTTTCCCCTTATAAAACAAAACTAAAACCCCGAGGCCTGCAGAGTCGAAGGGGGCGGGGAACAGTCCCACCAGCCTCCGCCCGACACCTGCACCACTGCCAAGTGCTTCCCAGCACGGAGGCCTGGCTCCCCCAGGTGGCACTGCTACCCCTGTATGCAGTGGTGGCTTCTCGAGTCCCTGGAGTGGGCCTGCGGCCTACAGGGACAAGGACCGCGTAGAAGGCTGTTTTGGCCACAAACCAAGGCCACAGAGAGAGCAGGGGGGCAGCTGCAGGCAAGCCCCACTGGACTCAGAAGCACGCTCTCCATGTCAGCAGGGGCGGCCTGCGCTGGGCCCGGGGAGGACACGGCCCTGTGCCTGTGTACAGCACTGCCAAGGACCCAGAAGACAAGCAGGTCCTTCACAGAGAGGAGGCGCATGCAGGGTGGTCCTCGCTCTGGAACTCGCAAAGCCAGGCTGGCAGGGCTCTCAGCATTGACAGCCAGGTGTGAAGCCACAGGCCTGCCGGGGCCAAGGGGCAGGGACGCTCCTGGACTCAAAAGTTGGGGGACCAGGAGCAAACCCCGTCAAGTCCCCACCACTCCCCCTTCAACGTGGAACCTCTCCCAGGGCCCACAGCCCCGATTCCACGACCCCAGCCTCCGCCTTGCCAAGCCGCTGGACCTCAGGCCCCCTCCACAGCCCTCAGCCCACCTGGCCCCTGCCCAGGCTGTGACTGCAAGGCGACCGCCTTCCCATGGGCATCCCCATCCTCGGCTCGCTGGCCTCTCCTCTCACCTCGTCCAGGGCCCCTTGCCTGACCCTGGCTCCTGCAGTTGTTCACGCCATGTTTTTCTCATGGGAAAGGCCCAGGTTCTTCAGAGCCCGGCAGCGGGCAGTGATGTCTAGTGGCCCCAACCCCACCCCTAGCTGTTCTTCCTGGCTCTGCACGAAGCTGTGGCCAAGACCCTCACCTCGTCCAGTGGCCCCATTCCACATCAACGACACTGACTTCGCAGCTCTTCAAACACGTGGTGCCCAAGCACGTGCTTCCCCAACCCAAGACCCTCCTCAGCAGAGGCCCCAGAGGCCCCTCTCAGGCCCTTTCCACCCCAGGGGCCCCAGGGATGTCCACTCTGGTGCCACCCCACCCAGTATCACCCCACTCCCACCATCAACAAGGTCTGGGCTGTTGTCAGGGTTGGGTCCCATTCTGGACAGTCATGGCCTCTGCTGGGCACCTGAGTGGCCAGGACAGAGAAGCATCCTCTGAGGACACAAGCACCGTGAGGGGTGTGCAGAGACCTTGGGGTACAGGAGCTGCCCCCAATACTGAACACCCAAACAGTGTGGGGAGGGAACAGAAGACAGCTCAGGTTCGGAGTCTGGCCTGGATCTGCCACTGAGCCACTCACCCACACCCCAACTTGGTGACTCATCTTGTTCCCTCGGTCACCAAATCCCTGAGCATTTCCTGAGCCAGGTCCTTACTCCCTGGAGCCTTTGCTTAAGACAACGGCAGGAAACAAGCAGCCAAGCCCCGCGGCTGTGGGCAGACGTGAAGTCAAGTGCATGGAGCTGGCGTGGGGCCTCCCTGCCCAGGAGCAGCCTCTCTATGGGATGGCCTTGGACGGTGGTGGAGAGGGGACTGGCCTTACAGGGCCTGGGGGCAGGAAGGAGGTGGTGGCTGTGGAGAGGTGGACAACCCTGGCTGCTGGCACCTTCTCACCCTGTGTGGCAACCTCTCTCTGCCTCCTTAGGTCATACAGACACCATTTACAAAGCAAGGGACTCTAATGACCACACAGAAAGCATCCTAAAGACGGGAATTGGGTGGGGGTCTGGCTGGAGCCCCTGGGAGCGGGGCTAAGACCCTCACCAGCGATGAGAAACCAGGGCAACACACTGCCAGGGCCCAGGTGAACCAGCCGTGGCTGCTAGACCTGTGGCCAATCATAAGACTCACCCACTCCAGGCCAGGGGCCAGGCTGGGCAGTGGCAGGGAGGACACTGCAAGGCCAGTTTCACTTGACTGGAGGGAGACTAACCTTGCCTCAGGAAAGGTACAAACAAGGTCTAGTTCGTTTCTTTGTCCTTGGTCAGAGGAGGATGGAGGGGGCTCAGAGGCACACAGGACCCCCAACCCTCCCAACTAACCCAAGGAGACAGAGAAATCCTCTCCAAAGTCACCAAGTGGCATAAAATGAGTTTGATTATTTAAACAACTGGAATTAAGTGTGAAAGCCACCTCACGTCACTGTCCTCAGCGGGAGGGGCTGTGTGCTGTCTCCTTTCACCTGCCCACTCATGTTTCTCAGCTGCAGTAAAGGAACAATCGATACCGTTTATGTTCCATGAAGGCACCTAATCCCACGATCAAGAGGGAATGCGGCCAAGGGCTCCCCGGGGGCCACGTCCTCCTGTCTGCTCTGTGGACTGCGGAGCCAGGTCCACTTGTGGAGACCGGGGCGCCAGTGTGCACAGGCTCCTGGGATGGGCTTCACAGGTGGTGCAGGGTGTGTGTGCTAGAGGGCAGAAGGGCAGCAGCTGGAGAGAGGGACCTGCGTTACCCCTGTGGGTGAGCCACATGCAGGGTCCCACAGAGCTTCCCCTGCTGCCTCCATTCCCTAACTAGCCTTGGCTTCCTCCCATTGAAGCCACTGCCACGGGCAGCCCAGGACCTCCTGGTTGCCAGGGCACCCTTCTACCCGTCCTTCTGCTCCGTCCCCCTCTGGCAATCGCAGCAGTTCACCCCTGCTCTGGCCCTCTGTAGTAGTGGGCCACTGTCAAGGGGACTCTTCAAGTGCCGCTCCCCCCCAGGATGCCAGGCATGCCCTCTGCAAACAGAGGCATGTGCAGCGGACCCACCCTCTGCCTCCCTGGCTCCGAGGGGACAGCTGGGTGTGCGAGGCATGCGACCCTTGGGTGCTCGCCTAGGTCAGTTCAGATGCACCTGCCGTCGTGGAGATGCACTCCTGCAAGGCGAAGGCAGAGATGAGAGTGGCAGCTCGACCGGGTCTGAGCGCTGCAGCCCTCCAGGACAGGGGGCGGGAGGGTGCTGGAGGCAGCAGAATCAGGATGAGGACCCATAAGGCACAAAGGCTTCCCACAGTAAGGACAGGTCCCCACTCAGAGGACACAGCTGAATCTACTTCCGTCACATGGAGAGCTTGGGGACAAGGTTTACCCCAGGGACAACCAGAGAGGCAAGGGTGCTACCAGAGTCAAGGTTAGGGGACCGTGGGGGATAGAGCTGGGGAGCCCCGGGCCATTGGAGGACTTGCAAACAGCTCTGTAAATGTTTCCCGGTCGCCCTCTGGTCAGCGCATATCCCCTACTGTGACACAGTCCCCTCACGCATTCCTTAGAACTCCAGCTCACAGTTGTGCTGGCCAAGCAAAGGCTGTCCCCACCCCAACTCAAAGGCACCCCAGGAAAGGGAGGAAGGAAAACACTAGAGGGGAGGCTGGAGGTAAGACGGGTGAGAACTCAGAATCAAACTGGGCTGGGGAAAGAGGTGCTTGCTACGTCTGAGTCACAGACCCCACAGGGAATCTGGTGGTGAAGCCAGTCTGTTCCCAAGAGGTGCGGGGGAACAGAGCACAGGCCCTGTGGCCCTTCCCCCACTGGCTCCATCCGGAGACCACCGAGGAGCTCACAAAGGCACTGGGGAAATAGACCCGAGTGGTTTCCTCCCTGGCATCTCAGAGACCTTGCAAGCAGACCTCTAGCCCAGCCACAGACCTGTCCCAGAGACGTCGTTCCAGAGTGGCTGAGGGGCGGAGAGGAGCCCACCCGGGTGCCCACACTTGCTACACACTCACCATCACGAGCTCCTTCTGGAAGGACTTCCGGTCTTTGTTCTCGGGGTTGTTACAGTCCTCCTTCAGCTTCTCCAGGACACAGGCCACACGCTCGGGCTCGCTGTCCAGCTCCGCCCTGCAGAAGGAGGTGAGCGGCAGGCTCCCATAGCCCAGGGCGTCCGCAAAGGAGCGCCAGCTGCTGATGTTCTCCATGAGCAGGGTCCGCACAGAGGCATAGATGTAGGTGAGGAACTTACAGGGCCGGAGAATCTGCTCCAGCAGCACCGAGGTGCTCAGCTCGGGGCCCGACAGCAGGCTGGGCCTGGCCTTCCCGACCACCAGCACGTTTTTGGCATGCACCAGGCCCACCTTGCCCTGGTAGTAACCGATGTACCACTCCTTGGTCCACAGCTGTCCCTTGAGTCGGATGCGCTCCTCGCTCAGCAGGGCTACCGTGTCCCCTTTCTTGTATTCCAGCAGGTAGTGGTTCTTGTGCTGCCGCACCACTGTCTTGAGTAACTTGCCGAACTTGAGGCTGGACACAGGCCGGTCCTGAAACGTTGGGTACTTGGTGGTGGCGGCAAATGGGGACAGGATGATCTTCCCAACCTCATTCTTCTTGAGAAACCTCCTCTGCCCGGATGGCTTGATGGCACTCTTGGGGGGTGGCTGCGGCGTCTGGATGCAGAACTGGGTCAGGATGGCCTCCTGGTCATCTTTCACCTGCACCCGCAGCGTGAAGTCCGAGAGCTCACTGGGGCTCTGGCAGGTGATGGGGAAGATGAGGCGGCTCACCTTGCCCAGCTTCACCTGGAAGCCTCTCACCACTCTGGCCTGCTCACTGGCCTTGACCTCATAGTTGGTCATGTTGGAAAACATACAGACTTTGAGATCCTGGGGCCTGGACAGGAGGAACTGGTGCTTTCCCCACAGATGCAGAGCCACAGGGGCAGGGCTGGGGGCCTGCCGGGTGACCTCGCTCACAAGGAGTGTCTTGGGGGCGCAATCATGCCCGAAAATAGTCACTACCGTCTTGAAGGAGGGGTGGATGTGTTTGGGACCATAGAGACCCACGGTGACCTTCTTATTGATGAAGTCCCACACGGTGGAAGGGTAGAGAATGTTCGGGCCATGGGCTACAACAGCCAGGTACATGCAGGGCTCCAGGTTGTCCAGCTGCACCTGGATGGTGTCCCCATTGCTGTAGGTGAGTGGGATGGGCAGGTACGGCCCTTCCTTCAAGTCGCTCCTCAGACACTGGAGGCCCACTGTGCTTTTGCTAAAAATGTCATTTTTCACCTCAGCAGAAACCTTCATCTCCAAGATGAGGAAAGTGTTCACTTCTAGGTTGCTGAGCTTGACCTCCAGCACGGGGGTGATGCTGCTGGACTTGTCGCTGTTGAGTTCCAGCGGGGGGTCCAGCAGGGCTTTCATAGAGATCTGCTGTGTCTCCCCGGGGGCGACGTGGCCCTCAGGCATGTGGATGCTGATGTTGGTGTCTGGGAGCTGCACGGTGCCCCCAGAACTATCCAGCTTGCACACGATGTTCATCTCCACGGCTTGGGTCTGGCCCCAGCCTGGGCTCTGGCCAAGCAGATCCAAGTCATGGCAAGACCGGGCCAGCTTCCGGTGGTTCAGCCAGGCAGTTCGAAAGTCCTCTCTGCTCTGAAATTGCTCGGGAGCAGGCGATTTCAAACCTGTGAAAAAGCTCGACGTGGCAGGCGCATCCGACTTGGCTTGCAGGACAGAGAGCTCGGACAGGCTGTAGGAGCGCTTGCTTCTGAAGAAGGGGTTGTCGCGTTTGACCGGCTGCTCAGCGTGGAGTCCATTTGTGGCTGGGAGCTCGTCAAAGATGTTGCCGGTGCTATTCGTGGTCGCTGAGCTGGATTCAGTGAACGAGGATGTGCCAGTATCAAAAAGCAGCAGGTCCACGGTGCTTCTGGGATTCAGCTCATCCAAGCTGGGCATCACTGGCATGTTCCCATTCAGAAAGGGGTTTGTTTGGACCCCGCTCCAGAAAGGGTTATTACTGTGCGCTTGGCTGTATCCTTTCTGGTCATCCGTCCACCCCCCGAGCAGATCCAGCTCCTTGGCTACTTCATCTGGGCTGTCGGGAAGATTGTCTATCATGCCGCTGTCACTCAGGGTGGAGCTCCGGCAGTTCACGGGCTGCACGTAGGAGGAGGGGATGTAGCCCATCTCGGTGGTGTTGTGAGCGTACCACCACTCCCCGCCCGATGTGTCCAGGACGTATAGGTGGTCACCCTTGGAGAACTTCAAGGTGGTGAAGTTGGTGGGGCAGTAGTCCTTGATGGCAATCACTTCCTTTGCGTTTCCAAAAGGTGTGGGGGTGTCAGCCAGCAAGGCACTGGGGGAAGGCACTGGAAAGACACAAGAGAGACGGTGAGGGAGCAGGGCACCCCAGGGGGGTGGGTTGAGGGACAGGTGACACCAAGATTGGCCACCAGCCTGGCCAGCAGCCAACGGCAACAAACCTAAGTGAAACTCAGGGTGAACACCACCTGGCCACCAAACCGGAGAGTCCCAGGACCACCTGCAGACAGGCAGGCCCACCCAGTGGAGGGGCGCCACGCCTGTGCTCTGAACATCTCATTGTGACCAGATTTTCATAATCCAGCTGCCTCCATGTGGAAAGCAGCTGAAGGGGGCTGTTTAGGAAGCCTGGTGCACTGGGGTGGGCAGGTGGCCTACCATGTGCCTAGTGCCTGTGAATGAGGGGACTCAGATCTCCCAGTGATGCACACGCGCCAACTCCCTGTTCCCCTTCAGCACGGCCTCATGAGTACAGAGACAGGTCCCCGGAAAATCAGGCCTGGTTCAACTCGCTCCTCATCAAAGCGAATAATGACTGAATGACTGTTCTTAAGCTCGGTATCTTTCAACCAAACACAGGGGTTCCAAGTTATAGTGTGGAAAGGGAAGGTCCCACATACCTGGACAGCCACAGGCTTGGGTCTGGTCGTGGACATCACCACTAAACAGCTGTCCAAGAGTCTGAGAATTTCAACGCTTTAAAAATGAACCAAGCTATTTTATGGTTCTTGACATTAAACTATATATGTTATTAATGGACACAGCATGTGGCAAACCAAAAAAGTCATCTACACAAGGTGCATGTTTTAAGAAATAATAAACACACTGGAGACCCTTGTGTTTGCTCTCCCTCCCCAAGTGGGAAAATCTTCAGAGGACTGAGCTCTCTCTGATGAAAATGGTCCTTACGCTGCTCTTAGGGAACCAACATGTCCTGCCTGCAGATATTTCCACTTCCTGTGATAGACACTTGAAATTTTTCAATAGCTTATGGGAAGGAGCAAAGGATTGGATTTTTTTTTTTTTTTTTGGTGGTGCTGGGGATTGAACCCAGGGCCTTGTGCATGTGAGGCAAGCACTCTACCAACTGAGCTATATCCCCAGCCCCAGGACTGGATTTTTAATTGAACTGAATCTGTATCTGTTCTAATAGGTTAACAGTCAACCTACTCTACCAAACTGGCTGTCCAAAAAAAAATTATGTGCCATTTCTTTTTTCCATGAAAGGAAATAATGAAAATTAAACTCTACTTCCTTAGCAATGTAGGCCTCACCTCCGGCCCTCCTGTGGGCCCTGAGGCCTCACCTCCTGCCCTCCAGGAAAGCTATGTCAGCCCCATCAGTGGTGCTGGCTCCTGGCCCTGGCTTGAATCAAGGCCTTGGGAGCAGTGACTGTGAGCCTAGGACTCCTCCTGACAGGCTAACAGGCCTCTTCCCTCCGTGGCCAGGGCAAGGAGCAAAGAAAACGTGCACATCCACCGGGTGCTCAGCACAGTGGTGCATGGACCAAGGTGAGGACTCAGAGAAGGCACTGGACAATGGCCATCTCCACCCACCTCAATCTCTTATTCCCATAAAACACCTACTAGAGGGCCAAAGGGAAGTTTCCCCTCACCCCGAAGATTTGATGAAGTGAACAGACAAAGCTTAAATCAGAGAAAAGGTGTGTCAAAACATTAATGTGCAAAGGGAAACCGCTCACAGGAGAGTGGTCACCCAGGGCCCAGGCAGGCAGGACCTTCTGCACTCCAATCTACACAGCAGGGGGAGGGGCAAGTGCAGGGGAAAGAGCAAATGGCTTTCAGGGAAACGTACAGTGGCCTGGGACAATGACGGTCCTGCGGAATGACAACAGCCGTAGGGAGGACAACAGTGTGTGGCAAAGGCCTGTCAGGCGCCGACAGAGGAGGCTGGGGCGGGCACAAGGGAGGCCCCGCAGCTTCAGAGCTTCCCTCAGCCTGAAGTCCGCAGGGCGCGGCCCCCACCTCCTTCTCTGCTGCCAACCACCGCATCACGCAACCGCTGGGGTTCAGCACACGACTGCACAAAACACAGCACTCTCTCCCGTGCCTGTGGCTGGTCATGGTCTCCAGCAGCGCAGGCCATGCTGTTTCCCTGACACGTCCACGGGAAACCAAACTCAAAACCAAATGAGACTTTCATAAAGCTCCCCCGTCATTAAAATCCTGTTAGAATCCCTCCAAATTTATATCCTTATTATGGTTCCTCTAGGGTAATTAATTCCCCTACAGTAATATCTCCAATATTAAAAAAAAACAAAAAACAAAAAACAAAGCAATTAGGCATACTTTGCAAATAGCCTAACACATATCGATGCAAATTATCATTTTAGTTTTACCAGGCTTAAGAATGAGAATGGCTTTACTTAAAATTCTAAGCACTTTCATTGGAAGAGAAACAGTAATACATCTCACCCAAGGATCAGGCGCATCCAAGGGGAAGGGCCCTCCTCCCATCGGGGACCCCACAGAGGCGGGCTGTGGTGTGACCCTCTCTGTAGGTGGCCTCCATCAGTCACTGCCACAGAGCACCCGGGGACACAGCGTGAAGGCTGCCATCCCATCCAATGCCAGAAATCACTATCGAATCCCATCTTAATGAATTCTGGGGAGCACTGCCATGTTCAGTTACCTTGATTTTAATACAAAAAAACTCCCTGAGTGTCACAAGTCTGGTGCACTGAATAATACATTCTCTATCCTCTGCCCAGGCTTTCACAGCAAAACACTGATCGGGGAGAAGATTTCACAGCAGGAATTCTGGCTGAAGCGTGCTGCCCTGGAAGTGTGCACCTGGATGGGCTGTAGGAAGCTGCCGGAGGGCCCTCACCATCAGACTCCAGAGGGTCTCACATGGGCCGACGTCCTGAGGTCCCACCTGACCTGACTGTTGGCTGCCTTTTCCACCACTGAACTGGCCCTGCTCATACTCAAGATTATCATCATTATTTTTTAAAAACTAGGCTCTCTGTGCCCTTACTTTAAGACTGGCCCGTAGCACCCAGGTTAGGCTCCCATCTAGCTTTAAACCTGACCTGTTCAGCTATAAAGAAAACAATGCCATTATCAGATGACGAGAAATAAATGGCTTAGGTATTTATAGTAACACCCACAAACCCTGCTGCCATCTTATAAAACCTTGCGGTTCCATGTGCTGGTCTTATTTAAAGCGATGCTCAGGACAGCAAATACAAAGCAGGGACAGGAGGAGGAGACGCTAGGGATGAGGAGGAAGGGAGCCGCCAATCAGTGAGGAAGCCGTCAGCCTGCTGCAGATGCAGGTGGGGTTACACATGCATCTGGGGGACTGTGGTTTCGCCCAAAAAAGCATTCTTTAGCATTGACTTTGTGGCAAGGGCTAAGGGCTGTGGGAAAGTCCCTCCTGCTCGGTTGTGCTCCAGGGAGGACCTGGGTGATCAACGTGGCTACTGCTCAGAAGGCCAAAGCCAGCGATATGACGATGCAGCCAGTGCCGCAGCTCCCACGGCACCAGAGAGCACGTGAGACTGGATGTGGCCTAGTGAGGGCAGGGTCATTGCTGAGGAAACCAGAAGCTCCCAAGTGTCTGAAAGATCGGGCCCTCCTCAACCCAAGTCTACGAGGCCATCCACCAGTGAGCCCAGGTGACTGAACCCTGCGGTCACCTTCTACACAAGGGGTCACACGGGACACATGTGGCTGGCTGGCTGGTTTTGTAAAGCTATGCTGGCACACGTCCATGTCCACTTGGTCACCCCATCCATGTCTGCTTTCATGCTACGAGGGCTGCACTGACCGGCTGCGGCAGAGATCTCAAGGCCAGGGCGAGATGAAAACAGTATTGAATCCGTAAGGACAGGCTTGCCTCCTGCCCCAGGCCACTCCGTCCTCTGCTGGTTCCCAATATCTCGCCTACTTTCCACACCCTCTCTTTCCCTAGATTTCAGAACCAGGGAGCTACTTACTGTCACCAAAACTCTTCAAGAGAGAAGAGACATGTGGATGAAGGAGGGGTTCCATCAAACCTGCCTCCCCACACACCGAACACCCAGATCAGGGGCCTCCATCCCAGGGCTGAACTTGTAACAGGACACGGAGTTGCAGTTCAGGCATCTGACTGTGAAGCTGGCGGCCTGTCGGGTAGCGTGGCCCTTGGGCCTGAGGCACTGATAGCCCCAGAACTCCCCTTCATGGCTAGCCGGGGCTCACCTTTGACATCGTTAAAGCTGGTCTCTGAGAACCCTTCGCTCAGGTCGATCAGGGTCCCCTCCGACTTGCACCGAGGGAGGCCGCTGGAATTGGCTGCTCGGATTCTCTGGGCCGCCATCTGGAAACCCTGGGCCAGGGGCTCGCTAAGGGCGCATGTCTCTTCCTCCGCTTCCTGGAGCAGCGGTGGCGTGTCTGTCTCAAGCAACCACGCTGTGCGGCTGCAGCAACTTGGCAGTGTGCTTCTTCCTGAAAAAACAGGAGGAAGAAAGTTCCCTTGAGCAAGTGCAGCATGGCTTCAGGCGTCCTTTGGGGGGGGAGGAATCCTCCTTCTTCCAGGCCATTCCATGAGAGGCCCATTTCTCCTCCCCTGGCCTAGGAGCAGAGCGGCCTGCACTGTGCCCACTTTGTGCCATCTCCTCAGCCCACTGGGCATGCGGCCACTCCTCCTGGGGCACAATGGTGCTTGTGAGATGTACCTCAGCACCTGGTCAGCCCATTCAGCAGTCAAAAGGGACAACACAAGACCGTGCAGGCCACGCTGCCAGATCTGGGGCTTAGGAAAGCAGAAATAGCCTTGACTGTACAGAGAGCAGCTGGTCCCCTGGGAGGAGCAGCACGGGCGACTTGGCACCTGGACAGCAGCTAGCAGGCAGCGCAGCTGCTCTCAAGGTCTGGAGGGGTGCTCCCTGCCACACTCCCAGCCCCGGGCCCCCAAATGACTGTGGTAAGCACAATGGTCACTGGATCTGCAGCATGGCGTGTGCACGTGAAACCAGGGGGCATTTGCTGAACCTTGTGCTGTTTCAAGGCAGAGGAAGGTGGGCTCTGTGGGAGGTATGTGCCCTCGTGAGATGGACACAGGAATGAAGCCCTGGGAGGGGGGTCTGGGTACAAACAAGGTGGCTGGTGGCTTGTGGCCCTGGAAGCTGAGAGCGGGTGACTTTCACCCCACATGACCCCAGGGACCCTGGGTTCCCTATGACAAGGTGGCCATTCAGGAGCATCTGAACGACCCAGGCGTGCTCCAGAGGCACACCGGGCCCTAACACACCTCTGCAGGAAGAAGAGTGGCTTTGCACCAGCCCGCGGCTCAGGGCATGCCGTGCATTCAGTGTGAGCCCTGCTGGGCTTCTGTTCCCTGTCTGTGACCTGGGAAAGGACAGTGCTGACTGATTTGGTCAGTGTGAAGAATGAACAGGCAACCCACGTGAGCCAGGTGTGCGGAACATGGAGCGGCGTCTCCACAAATGTCGCCTCCGTCATCACAGCCAGCCCCCAAGGCTGAGACCAGCCCTCAGCAGCTTTAGTGAAGCTTCCCTTCCATCTCAAGACCCCAGAAGGCCGCATTCCTGCACCAAAAGCTCTCTGGGAGAGGGCCGTGCTGTGAACGGCATGCAGGCTGGGGCTTTCAGGCTGGAGCTCCACGCCACCCTACACATGAGGACCCCAACTTGGTGCTGTCCCAGGGAGAGGTCCCAGAGCAGGGGCAGCTATCTGGTGGGGGGCCGGGCCTGCCCAGGAGGTGTGATGGAAAGCTGGCACCTGGAGGAGCCAGCAGGGAAGGAGTGAGCTGGGCCAGGCCAGAGGGTGCTGGGCTCTTCCCCTGGGGCTCTCAGACGCCACTGACATTCCTTAGGTGACTTTGCTCTATGTTAGAAATGTGCTGTTTTTTTCCTAAGAGCCACAGTGAGGGCAAGACTAAGAGAGCTACTGGATGACCCCACTTCCCTCCAAGTCCTGCACAGGGGCTGCATCACCCAGAGGAGCACGCACGTCTGGGTGGGCCAGCCTTATCCAGGCAGGTGAGCGTGGCTAAGGGTGAGTGGTTCTGCTGGGCTCAGGCGCAGGCAGTGTTCCTGTAGAGGTCAGCAGAACCACTCAGGATCAACGCTGAGGAGGAGGGACCAGAATCTCGGATTCCCTCTCACAACTGTGAAGGTGGCCTGGAGCAAAGGCTGGGCCTCAGGGGTGGGCAGGGACAGTGCACACTGTGCTCCCTGGAGATGACCCAAGGGAGCACAGATGGGCTGGAGCTACTGCCCCGAGTCAGTGCTGAGACGCTGAGACGCAGAGACCTGCGGCACCGCAGAGAGACTTGCGGCACCTCCAAGAGACTTGAGGCACCGCAGAGGCTGACACGGGGCCAGTGAGCCACGGTGCCCTGCCCTTGGCCGGAGAGAGGCCAGGCGCCAACGTGGCATGCAGGCAACACACTCGTTCACGCACAGCCCTCCTGTCCACCCCGTGGGCACATTTGTCCTGTGGTCCTCAGTGCTCTGTGGAAGTCCCTAGAAGGACAGATTTTTCTCCAGGCCTGGTGGCAGAGCACCCTGGAACAGGGTCCTGACACGTCAATACCTCTGAGCCAGTACAAACAAGGGCACTCACCCCGCACCCTGGGGGACTTTGTTTTTTAACAGCAAAGAAAAAGGCAGCCTGCCCCAGTGTGGACCAGGCCTGGCCACTGCCTCCTCCAGAGACCTTCCCTGACCAGAGGCAGCGGGGCAGTCAAAGGGGAAGCTGTGTACCTCCCCAAACTAGGGCCCGGTGCAGGTGGGAAGGCCCACCAAGCAGCCCCTGGCCCTCCCTGGTAGAATCCTTGAGCCTCTCCTCAGGCTCCTCGGTGCCCGCCTGCTGACCACTTCCCCCCAGCCCAGAGCTCACCTATCCTCCCGCCATCCATTTTTTGCAGCCTCTGGTTTGCTCAAAGTTGTCCTGAGGTCATGCCACTCCCCTGCGCAAAACCCTCCAGAGGCTGCTCACGCCTTTACAAAGGCCCAGCTGCACCGGGGGCCTGCATGCTCCCACCTACCCTCCCAGGTGTGTCTGTGGCTTCCCTCCACCACACACACCCAACCACACTCGGCCTGGTGGCTTCCTGGACTGGCCTAGCCCTCCATGGCCTCTCCCTCTCCTCGCAGCTCTGCGAGTCCTGGGGTGCTGGCCCCTGTGTGCCCCTGAGCGGCTGTTGCTCCAGCAGAGTGACAGGGCCACAGGTGAGGTGAGGGCTCACCGCGCTGTCCTCCCTGCATGTAGACACGGGCTTGAAAATGTCTGCAAGGCGGCATTTTTTAAATCAGGAAGGTAACGGGAGGAGACACGTAGCACCTGCCCTCAGTGAGTGGGCGTGTGACTGGAACCACCCCGGGGAGCTGCAAGCTGACCCCTGGGCAGTGTGGACCCTTCGAAGCGCAGGTGGACCCTGCTGGGCTTGCACCGCAGACTCGATGCCTGCCTGCAGCAGGGCTGTGCTTCAGCCAAAAGGCCGTCTTGAGTTTCCAGGGAACAAACTGATCCTAGGGCTCATCCAAAAGCTCCTCCTCTAGCTTGCCACCTGTCACCGGTGACTCTTTCAGCTGGCCCAGAAGCCAGCACGCCCTCTCTGTCGCGCACACCCTGGCAGCCCTGCCTTTAGCATAACCTCCGCCTGACCCCTCTGGGCACCTGCACGCTGGCATGGGACTCAATTACAGTCGTCAGCCCCTTCCCGCCGGGCTTGCCTATGCCCAGCTCTGCACTCCCTTCAATCAGTAGTCTCTGCCTGGCCTCTCCCCTCACCCTAAGACTTCTGGGCTCTCGGGACAAGCTTACGAGGCCTCCAGGCCCTGTGTGGCTGCTCCTGTCGTCTCCGCTCCTCTCTGCCTGACTCAGTGCTCTCCCGGCAGGCCCCAGCTTCCAAACCCATCCACCACAGGGCCTCTGCATGAGCTGGGGTGTTCCTGTATCCAGGACGGCCCTGCCTATTCACCAAACCTGATTCCTCATTTATACAGGGCTCTGCTGAAATGTGGGGGCACCAGAGCATCCCTAGCCTCACCTTCTTTCCTTGCTTACCACCTCTAGAGGTGCTTGTCTCTGGCTGATTCCCCTAAGAACGTAAGCCTATGAGACCCAGGACTGCGTGCCTCCATTCCTGGCCTGCTGTGCAGCTGGCACTTAGACACGAGTGAATGAAGGAATTCTGTGTATAGAGACCAGCAGTGCAGAGGTTCTTTGGTGGGTGTCCTGGGGTGATCATCAGGCACCCAATGGCTGATGCGAGTTGATCACACAGCAGGCTAACAGGAACTCTACTGTTCATAAAATCTAGCTTGCATTTCTAAAACACCAACAGGTTCCTGGGTGGGCACCCTCGCATCCCCGGATGCCCTGGCGGTTGCTTCTCCTGAACCTGTAGCCACACACCTCACACTTGGTCAGGGCAGCCAGCGTGGGTCCCAAGGCCCCAAGGACAGCAGGCAGCTGCTCCATCGGCCTCTGAGGGGTGGAGGAGCAGGAAGGGGCACAGGCCCACCTGGGTGCTACTTAACACTAGTGAGGTTTTCTTCCTTGTGTCCAGGCCAACGCATTCAGAGAAAAGAAAGTCCCCGGGAACAGGGCTTCTGAGCAGCAGCACCGTGCGCAGAGACAGCCATTCAGCCTCTGGTGAGGAGCCCAGGTGGCCCTCTGCCCACACTCTGCCCCTTGGCACATGCAACAAAACCAACCCAGAAGAGGCGCCAGAACATGGGCATGCAGTGACGGAGGCCTCGTGTGCCCAGGGCGGGTGGCGTGTCCCGCGCACCTGTGAGCCAGCGCGCAGGGGCAGTGAGCTGAGTGCAGCAGGCCGCTCTGCACGCCAGCTCCATTCCCGCCTGGAGACGACCGGGTCCCCACGTCGGATGGTGACTTGGGAGCACTACGCAATTTTATCAGGCTTCCTCCAGGTTAGCAGTGATGCCTGGGCTTCCCCTGCTCTGTGGCTCCGGCACCAGCCTCTGCCCACAGAACGCCTCCCGCCCGCCCACCTCCCACACTCCCCAAACAAGGTGTTCCAAGGGATGTCTGTTTCCTGGAAGTCACTCTACAGGACCACTGGGGCCACTGACCACCACAGGTCAACACCCCAGCCACCTCTCTCACAACTACAGCAAAGCCAGGGATGGGCCTCCAAGGCTGCAGCCTGGGCATTGACCCAGGTGGACAGCCTCCTGCTGCAGAGGGCCCCACCTGCAGCATGCTGGGCGCTGTGTCCTGGGAAGAGCAAGCTCAGACCTCCTGGGGCACCCACAGGCTCTGGGGGCAGACTTGGGTACCACTGCCTATCTGGGGATTGTCTGACCTGTGCTCTGCCCCCTGTACTCCAGCTCCTGGTGCTACATCCACCTGGGCCATTGCACAAGGTCACATCAAGGTCCCCAAGCACCAACTTCTGGGAACAGGACCCTGTGGTCGACACTAGGTATGGGAGAATTAAGCACAGTGGGTTTTGAGGCGCCTACGGCTCAGACAAGACAGACACTAAGAACGTGGTCTCGGACGGAAGGAGAGCCGAGGCTCTGAGTGGGAAGGCTGGCTAGTGACCTGCCCACATTCACCTGACCATCCATGTAGAGCTAGCAACTCAAGGATGACCCGCTAGAGACTCACAGGGGCCAGCAAGCCCAGCCAGGCACTGGCCCCTACTTGCTATCTCCGCCTTGGAAAATGAGGAAGCCAGAGGGCTGGGATGGTGACTCAGTAAGAAATCTGAGTGGGGCTGGCGTCACAGGGTAGTGGTGGGGGTCACGGAGAGGAGCGTGATATCCCTCCACAGTGCAGTCTCCTCCGGCTACATGGTGCCCCGCCGTGGGGCTGCAACCGCCAGCACACTGGATTCCCTGCCCGGACTTGCCTGAGCTCCACCTCCCATCACACCTGGCTCCTGCGCTCCAGCACCCACACAACTGCGGCCCTCTTCAAAACCTCTCCAGCTGTGCCCGTTTTCCCCACCTCACCTTGTGAAGACCCATGGGCTCCTCGTTTCTACGGCTCTGCTACCTTCCCATTTGGCAACAACCCCCTGACTAGTGCCCCAAGCAAACAAGCCCTCCTCTGGCCTGCTAGCTCTTGGGTTGCATATGAACTGCGTTCACCCCAAGCACAGCTGGTCTGCAGCTGCTGCTTAGTTCCCAACTCCCCTGTGCCCTTGAAAGCTGGGAACCTGGCTGCTCTCTACACCACCAGCACCAAGCAGCTACTGTGCGGTGTGGGGCACTCTGTGGGTGGACGAAGGTTTCCTTCCTTCTTGTGTTTCAGGGACCACGGGGGCCACGGGGAGTGCAGCGCTGTCCCTTCCCTCAAAACCATCAGCTGGGAAGCCCACACTTGAAAGACACCCACAGCAAACGCCAAGGCTCCACGGCAACTTCTGGGCACTCCTGAGACTGGAGCCCAGAGCCACGGCAGTTACTGGTCATGTCACGTGTCCTATGGAGGGCACTCTGCATGGACATCCCCTTTGGTCCCCATCATCCAGCTGCTGGGTGAAAACCAGAGTCCAGGGACTAAGCCACATGTGGCCCATCGAGTGCCCATCCCGTGTGGGATCCAGAGGCCGCTCACTGCAAATGGCGGCTTGCGGTCTGCCCAGCCATGTGAAGGCTGACACACCGTGTGATGCAGCTGGCAGCCCACAGGCTAGAAGGAGGGCCATGTGATCAGCCCAGACTAGACATTCTTCCCAGCACTGCTCCCCAGCCAGCGACCAGGAAGAAAAAGCACAATTATCTCTGAATCGTAGCGGTGACGAGCGGGGCCTGTCACGTGCCTGGGCTGGCTGGAGCTGGCCAGGGACTCCTGGCCCGAGAGACGCGTTGCTCAAGGCTGCACCAGGGCACGAGGAGGACCTGTTTCCTGAGCTAGTCACCGATATGCCAAGTTCCTTAAAAATGAATACTGTGCTCTAAGTTCATGCACGTTTGAGCACTGTTTTCTATCTCCACCTAGGACAGACTGACGGCCATCCTAGGACACTCTGACGTAGGTGATGTTTACAGCTGATCTAGACGTCCCTCTGGGAAGCGCACAGTGGGCAAGCCCACTCCCACCCAGGTGTAGGAACTGAGCTGTACTGAAAGGAGCGCCCTGGGCTGGGGCCGGGGCTCAGCGGTAGAGCGTTCGTCCAGCACACGTGGGGCACGGCTTCAATCCTTGGCATCCTATGATAATCAATAAATAAAATAAAGGTCAAAAAAGGAGGAGGGCATCCCCAAGGGTCTTTCTTGGGTAGAGTAGAGCAGAGCCGAGCCCACTAAGCAAAACGGCTGAAGAACAGACACATGTCCCAGGATGCCAACATTTTAATTGCATGCAGTCTGTGGGACACTGCCTGGTAGAGGTGACAGTGTAGGGACGAAGGTCCCATGGCCTCGGTCCTTGGTTGACAGTCTAAGATGAAAGGGAGCAGTTGTAATGCCGTCCACCAGTCTACTGAGATCTAGCACCCAGCACAGTAAGCAACGGGTACGATCCTGCAACAAAGGAGGGCATTTCATTCCTGAAGAGCTGTGGGCCCCAAGTTCCTAACCACCATCTCCACAGCAACCAAACGTTACCAAGCCACACCTCGCCAGGATTTGTTAGGGGATGGAGGACAGAATTCCTGTCCCTCCTCCCACCCCAGTGCCTCTCAATGACAACTATCCCTAGAAAGCCGAGGACACAAAGTGTTTACAGTGATGCAGAAATGGAAGCAGCCTAGCCGGGTGTGGTGGCCACGCCTGTAATCCCAGCACTCTGGGAGGCTGAGACAGGAGGATCGCGAGTTCAAAGCCAGCCTCAGCAACGGCGAGGCGCTAAGCAACTCAGTGAGACCCTGTCTCTACATAAAACACAAAATAGGGCTGGGGATGTGGCTCAGTGGTCGAGTGCCCCTGAGTTCAATCCCTGGTACCAAAAAAAGAAAAAAAAAAAAAGAAAGAAATGGAAGCAGCCAATTACCCCAGGCACACTGATGTGCCAGCTGGGCGCACTGCACACCTCATAGAGATGAAACTCCTCTTAGAATATTTAATAGAATGGGGAAATCCATACAATGCCACGTTGAGAAAAATCCAAATTTTACAATGAAACCTATTCTACTTTAGGAAGTGTACACCTGCTAGAAAAAGCAAATTTTGCACTAGATGTTGACATTACTAGGTGGCAAATGGGTTTTCCTTTCTTTTCCTCAAGTTTTCTTCCTTTTTATAATTAAAAAGTACATCTTATAAAGTCAAGTCCCATCCATATTCACACACAGCAAGCCTGGACCTCCACAGGCTCTGGGACCCTGAGAGGCTGTTTTCTGAGCACGCACAGAGGGGTGGTCCGAGCGGTGATCCTGAACTCTTTCAAACATCCCGTGAGCACCGGGGGATGGACACCGGGCCTCCGTCCAGCTCTGTGATCTGGCACGAGGACTTCTGCCCTTCTGCCCTTTTGCTCACACCTTATGATTCCACCACCCACGGGTCACAAGCTATCTGAGAGAAAGTAGATCTGTGAGAGACAAAGTGAAGTCTCCAAAGCCAGCCAGGCCAACCAAGTCAATGGGCCTCATCTCAGCTCTGAGACCTGCTTGTCCCGGCAGCTCACAGTGCTGGCCAGCAGTGGCCTCTGTCACGCCTCGTGGCACACAGCACTCTGGGGTCACTTTCCTGGGACACTCTTCCGTGGAGTGTGAAGCCTTGTCAGACACTTCCTGGAAGGTCGTGGTCACTCACCCTTGATAGCAGTTCAAGAAAACCTTGCCAGTCGCCCAAGTGGGGAGCAGAACAGCAACAGGAAGCTCACCCTCCTGTGACCACTGGTCAGAAAGGGCCACACAGTCCTGTGCCACGCAGTGTCCTGCCACAATCACACACTCACCAACAGTGGCCCATGAGAGCCTATAGCTGGCGAGGCTGCCAAGGGACGTCAAGGTCACCCAAGGACACATTTCTCGGAACCTATCCCCTCCGTTCCCGGGGCAACGGGTGACTGTCTACTGCTACTTTCCTGGCCGTCCACTGCCATGGTGCGTCCTTTGCTCAGTTGTTCCAAATTTCCTCTCCTCATTTCCACAGCCTCCCGGCCCACACTCATCCATCTGCTAATGTGACAAAGTCCTGATTATGCAAACATGTCAATCCTCCCCCGCCCCCAGCACAGAAAGGGCTCCTCAATGAAACACTGATGAACTTTCACGGCTATTTATTTCCCTTTGCTTAAAAACGGGCGTGTGTGCTGACATTAGTGTACAAAGAATTTATTTTGTTTTCAGCCAGGAACTTCACAAAATTAATTAGTGAAGAGCTGGGCAATGACTCCTGTGCAGAGTCCCTGGTCACACGTCCCCTTCTGACTAATGCGATGTCACCTCCATGCACATTGGTGCATACAGATGCAGGGTCTGTGCTGGACGGCCCTGTGTCACTGTCTGGCGCCGTTTACAGCCATGTCCACTTTTGCTGGACCACGACAGTCACCCACTGTGGAAGAATTAGTTCCCATGGGCCATTCTCCTTCAAAGTCCTGTCAGCTGTTTCTGTCTTTCTTTTTCTTCCAAATGACGTTTAGGAGAATGTCATTAAATGTTTCTCCACCACCTAATTCCCACAAAAAAGCAATCCCACTGGAATTTTTTTTTTTTTTTTTTGTATTCCATTGGTAAGAACTAACATTATGCTGTTTCATCTTTTCTTCAAGAAATACGGTGGTCTCCATTTTATTTAATTTTCTGTGAAGGGACAGAGAGTAAGTTACATGTTGGTGGTCAAACAATGTCTATTGCAAAGACTCAGTTCTGCTGTTGTGGTCCAAAAAGAGACAAATGTCACCGCCCCCCGCCCCCATGTCAAGGCTAAAAGCACATGTGTGACACGTGTGGCTGATGGACTCAGACCTTAGCACCCACCAGCGGTCAGTCCCCAGCTCCTGGCTGGGAGGCTCAGGGCAAAAAATAGAAAACATCTCCAGAGCATTGAACTAGCTCTGGGTTTTACTGTTGCTGCCACTCATGCTACCCCCTTTTCATATTTTATTTTTGGGGATCACTGCTGCAGAAGAGAACTTGTTGACTTCTTTAGACATTTTAAATGCAGCAACTAAAATCCTGCCTTAAAGAAAACCCTGTGCAGTGTCAGCATGCACGTGGACGACCCCTGCTCTCTGCCTGCCCCTCCGGGTCTCTACACAGCCACCCTTCACTCCGTCTGACTCTCTCCATCTTCCTGGACTTGCAGCTTCTCCCTCGGAGGGTCACAGATGGCACCTTTGGTTTCTTTCCCATATTCTGGTCACTTATCAATTATCACTTATCAATTATCACATAACATTTCCAACCAGAAAGTTTAACTTCTTGTTCTTTTAAAATGTTTGCTCTTCAATAGAATAAATCTCGAGATTGCCCAGAGCCTGGGAACTCTGGACCGCATTTCTCTCACCTGGAAAATGAGGTGCTGAGCAACACGGCTCCCGAGCAGCCCGAGGACGGACCTCTTCTGGTTTGAGAGGGAAGCAGCACAAGAGACGGCAGTCCATCCTCGGCCACGGACACCGTCGTTCACACGGCAGAGTTCTCCGGCCTCATCTTTTACCTCTGTCTCCTGGAGGCACCACAGCAGCCTCCGCCTGTCTCCTGGTCTACACCCCGACACCCACACAACCATGCTGCTCTCTTCAGAGCAGCAAGGCCTTTCAACCAATGAAGGCATCTCTGCACTTGGAATAACCTCAGACCTTTTCATGGGGACCCCACCTGCTTCAATCCTGTCTCCCCATTGGTACAGTTTAACTCATTTCGGCCCCAGGACCCTTGCACTGGCTGTTCCCTCTGGCAGGCAAGCTGTTCCCTCACTGTCTCAGCCCAGGAGGTCCATGTGACCACTCGCCAGCCAGGCTCAAAAGCCACCTTCCTCAGTCTTGTGTATTTTCTGGTTCCCTCCACAGAGGGTGAGCTCCATGAGCAAACTCTGCCTGTCCTCAGATTGTGAATGACTCCAGGTTAAAGAAAGCAATGGAAACTGAAGACATGCCCCACACTGGGGTCTGAGGGCCTCTTCTGGCCGCTTTCTCCCAGGAGCTCTTCACTGATGGAGGCTTGAAAGCACCCATCACTCACACCCATGTCTCCTTGCTCAAACCTTCAGGAGGCTTTGCTGGCCAGGGTCCTGGAGGGGTGGAGCAGCGACCTCCCCTCCAGCCACGGCTCAGGGCAGGAAGGCGTGTGCCCGAATCTGCCCACAGCCGGTGGCAACACCCACCTCCAGGAGGAGCACAGGGGCTAACACCCTGTCCCACTGGACCACAATGAGCCAGGGATGATGTGTGGTTGATTCTGCACCCCATCTCCAGCCCTGCACCTAGAAGGGCACCTTATTCACAAAACGTGCCCACATTCTTGTAGAACGAACTCGCAGACCGTGTCTGATAAGTTACAGGACATCAGTCACCACCTGGCCTCTTGCACACACGCCTAGGACTGGGTAATGATGCAGACCACCCCAGACACCCCAGACACCCAGACACAGGGGAGCTGGACCCTGTGGACTCTCGCCTGCCCTGCACAGGATGGGACAGTCTCTCTGTGGATGGGTGGGTCCAAGATGCCAGGTGCTACAGTGCCTTCTGCTCTCACGAACCCCAGCGAGCATCGCTGCTGCATGTCAGAAAGAACCGAAAAAGCTGGCCTGACGCGGGCGACTTGGCTCCACCTGAAGCTCACGGTCTGGAGCTGTCTGTGACCACTGTCATATGCGTGCCGCGGCCTGTAATGCCTTGGGACTTTAAGGCAGACAGTTAAGAGTCCACCTGCGGGAAGGTAAGAGGGGCTGACCCCAGCACCTGCTCAGAGTGCAGGCTGGCCAGCACCCGCCTGCACGGGGACAGAAGCTGTGTTCAGCCATCCAGCCTAAGAAAGAGGCCGCACATCAATGACCGTGGTACCCAGTGGGGGTGTGGACACCGTTAAGAAATCCTACACAGATGAGAAGCCAGGAAACGGCCGGCAGGTGCTGCAAGCAGGTGCGTTAGCACAGCAAGGTGTGAACGGCGCGGGCACGGCATTCACCCACCAGCACCGCAGCAGGGCCTGGGTATTCTTTTGAACTACTTGAGGAGGATACATATACACACCCCGCCCCCCAAAAAAGGAGGGAAAACAAACTAGGCACAGGAGGCGAGCCCCGGGTGTCCGGGTGGTTTTCCTGTCACCTTGAATCCTCCATGTGTTCCCTAGCTCTTCTAAGGTCGATGTGCTTTAGGCTGGGGGTGGATGGATGTCTGCCCACGCCCCCAGTAACCCGGGGTCAGAGCAGGCCGCTCCCTCTCCCAGCATGACAGACGTTCCGTGGCAGCTGGAACGGACGTGCAAGTAACGCGGAGGGAGTCCCCGGCCTTCCGAACACAGGAGCAGGACAGGGGTGCTCCTGTGGTGATGTCTGCCATGCATGCTCCTCTGGGCCCAGGGCCTCCTCTGCAAAGACCTCCTCCACCAAGGCCTCCCCGTCTCCAGGCCCTGCAGCTTCTGAGCCCAGAGGACATTCCTGGGCTCCCGACTCCTTCCTCTTCCTCCTGCCCGCAGGTCCAGGAGCGGCCTTGGCACAACTGCAGCTAGGACTGATGCGCCAGCAACGTGAAGGCAACTTGGGGCCAGGACACTTGTTTGCTGTGGCAGCTGTCCCGTGTGCGGCAGCAAAGTGGTCAGTAACTGCTCTGGCCTTCGCCTACTGGGTGTCCCAGCCCTGCCCAACCCTCGCTGTGGTGACGGGGAATGGCCGCATGTGAACCACTAATGGAGTTTGAGCTGCATCCCAGGCAACTGTGTCCCCCATCCCTGCACCACCCTCTGCACCCTCCCTGTCCTGCTGCGCTGGGTCACTCAGACACAGGATTCCAGAGCACAGAACCACCCTGGAGAGCCACCTTGACGGGCAACGCGCTAGAGGCTACACCCAAGTTCTGGGTGTGGTCGGAGCTTTACTCCACATCTTAGACCACCGGGTCTTCTCTGATGGACACATTTGTGTTTTCAGGCCCCCCACCCCATCCTCTTGGCTCCCACCTGAACACCTCAAGAAGCCATTGCCAGCTCCTCTGCTGCCCCCTCCTTACCTGCCAGAGTGGCCTAGATGGCTTACATGGGCTCACAGAAAGTTCTCTGGACCGAGACTGGACTCAAACCATCCCTGCATTCCCAAGGATGACCCTGAGGAGACGCCCAGGGCAGCAGCGAGCACTGGCCCATGCTCTCTGCAGCAAGGCCAAGCTCAACAGCTCTCAGCCACTGGTAGCTGGGGAGGCCTGGCCCATGTGCCCCATAGCTCTTATCCACCAGGTGGAGGGACAGAACCAGCAAGCTGTCCACAGACCGGGCACTCTGTCTTTGAGCAGGACTGGCTCACGCCTGGGCCTCATGCTTTCCCTCCACAGGTGCTCCAGGTGTGTGCAGTTGGTTACACGGGTACTTCACCAGCCCTCCTGCACTCCAGCGGCACCAGAGTGCTCTGCAATGCCAAGGATGGAGCCAAGCTGGGTTCACAGGTGCCTCCTGAAAGGGGGCAGCCTAATTTTTCTACGGTGCTCCATTTTCAGAATACAGTATTTAACCTTATGTGTAAAAGTGTAAGGTCAGCTGGAGGGCAGGCTGGGATGGAGAGCTACAGGCAGCTAACACCTGAGCGTAAAATTCACAGCCCCTTGACAAACAGGAGGAAAGAAGAAGGGCCACCTGACCAACAGAGATAAACTGACCACTGGCCAACACCCACTCACCCCCAAAAGGCCTCCCCCCAAGAGAACAAAGGGAAGTGGGAGCAAAGGTGCATTTCTTTAGACAGCCCAACAGGAGACAGTAAAGCCTAGGCGAGGGACAGGAGGACTGCACCCCACAGCACCCCGCAATGAGGAGCCAGGGCAGGGACCTCGTGCTCTGAAGGATAAAATGCGGAGGGCGTGCCTGGCCACCAGGCACGATCTTGAGTGGTCAGCAGAGCTCGCTTTCTCCTCTAGCCCTGTCCGTGTGCCTCCGTCCACTCTGGGTTTCGACAGGTGAGCATGTTTCTCAGCCACGAATCTTTCCTAAGTGCCACCTCCTTTTACAGCTTCAGCTGGGTGCGGTGACCATTTCAGGACACCCACTGCACCCCTCTCCACTCATCTGAGCTGTCTAGGACCCACCCAGGGGTGCAGGCATAAGGATGGCAAGCAAGCGGTGCTGTGACGGCACTGTCGCCAGCCTAACTGCCACCGGCCAGGGAGACTGGCAGTGAGGAGCCAGATGTGCCCCCAGCCCCGGAAGACGCTGAAGGCCTGAGCCCCCAGGCTGTAAACACTATCTTACTTGAAAATGGGGTCTCTGCCGGTGACCATGTTAAGATGAGACCACTAGGGTGGCCACTCATCCATCATGACCACCGTCCTTGTTTATAAGGAAGAAAATGTGGACGTAACATGCACAGAGGGATGACGGTGTGAAGTCACAGTAAGAAGGTGGCCGGCTGCACACCAAGGGGTGACCGTGCCAGAGGCTGGAGAGAGAACGGGCAGCTTCTGCCTCCAGCCTCCAGGGGCCAACTTTGTTGTCGTGGTTTTGGACTTCAGGCCTCGGAGTGGTGGGAGAAGGACCGTGCTGGTCGAGCCATACAGTCTGCAGCGCGCTGCGAGCTGCCGGGGTTTGTTCAACAAGGGTTCACACATCCAACAGGGTGGCCTGGCGATGCTGCAGTCACCTTGGTCTGTCCACGGTGGGCACCCCACCTGACATCACCCAGGGACCCTCTCAGCTCTCACCACTAAGAGACCATGGTGAGACTGGGTCCGGGCAGGCCAGGGAGGCCAGCTTGCCCTGCCAAATGCTGAGTTTGGACACCGCCCCCCCTGGCTGGGTGGCCCCTGCTCCCAGTATGCATCTCCTCGTCCCTTCTGGTCACATCTAATAGGACTGAGACTCCAAGAGTCTGCATAAAGCAGACTCTAGACCTAGGGCCAACTTCACCCTGCCCTACACTTTCTAAACACATGCTCCTTGGATCCAAAGCCGCACGCCTCCGCCCAGGCCTGCTGCCCACACATTCCTGAGGAATGAGTCCAGGCTTCCAGGCAACCGGTAATTACACCTCGGGACCCAGAGAGTGCGAGTTAAAAATGCTTGCTAAGCTGCCTCGAGAGCCACGCAAAACGTTTCTTAATGGTAGCCAATAACCAGGGCCTGCAAGACGACTGCTCTGTGGCTCGCTCACACCATGAGAAGCCCGCAGGGCAGGTGCGGAACAGGACAAGACGGTGCAGCCCCTTAGGCACCAGGGACACAACCAGGGAAGCTCTTCTTCTGAGATCCTGGCGGAAAACCGAGGTTGTTCTGGTGGGCCGGCCAGTCCCCAGCAGCACATGCACCAACCAAGACCAAAACCGGCATTTCCAGCAAATGTGCATGTGCTACAACCCGACACAGACCCGCACAGGGAGCGGCAGGCCAGAGAAAAATCCTGCACCCGGGGAGAGAGCCACGAGGACAGTGGGCGGAAGACCTCATCCCTGCCCACGCGGCCAGACACGCCCTGCTAGGGTCTTACCACATCATCTGGTGTGAACCGAGCCTCACCTTTACTGAATCAAGAGACAGCAATTCTGGAAAGATACCAAGGAAGAGGAAAGCTGCCTGGAAGCGTCCGTCACATGCAGATGCACGCTGTCTTTCCCCAGTAGGCCAACGCCCCGCGGCCTGAGATGCCAGGCGGAGGCTCCAGGGCCTGCAGCGTGCTCCCGCCTCAGCCCAGCCTGGCGTGGGTCCTGGCTCTCACCCGCCCTCGGTGTGATTAGAATTAGTGTCCTTGTCCTGAGTGCAGGGGGACTAGACTGGGCAAAAGGCAAGGCACAAGGGAGCCAGGCAGGCCTCGGAAGGTGGAAAGGGTCAGGGATGCGTGTGGCCAGCAGGGACTTGTGAGAGTAGCTGGGCTCAGGAGGGGCCTGGGGTCTGCCTGGGCGCAGGCAGGCGGAGGAAGAGCCTCGCTCACAGCACAGCAGGGCGAGGTCCCTGCTCAGCCCTGGGGTGCAGGCTCAGCTCATGGGAACAGGAGAACAGGAGGGAGACAGCCGAGGCCCAGGTGTCCCCTCCAGCCCTGCCTGCGTTCCCAACCACCACTGTGTCACCAGTGCACACAGAGCTGTCTGCTGAAGACTCTGGGTCCCTCTGAGGCCATCAAACACTGACCTGTGCTGAATGCAGGAGGGACCCCAGGGACCTGTCCACTCAGGTCCAGGGCCCTTCCTGTCTCTACTCGGTCAGCTGTCCACAGGGTGCTATAAGCAGTGGCCAGTGCCCCGTGACACCCATGCTGCAGAAGGGAGATTGCCAGGTTCCCAGACGTTTTAAACCTACCAGCTGCTCTGCTCTGAGGTGATGCCAAGTCTGTGGTCACAGCTCTGATGTCCCGAGCTCCCGGTGGAACAGGGTCTAATCACTTCAGTGCAACTGCTGATTTTCTGGCCTGTCTCTCTGGCCGTATCACAAGCTCTGGGTCTGCAAGGACTGCGTCCCCCTCCAGTTCCCTGGCCCTAGCCTCCAGGCCTGCCCCACGGCCTGCAGCTCTGTGTGAAGGCAGGGCCCCTCCCATGCCGGCCAGACCTCCACGGCCTCACCTCTGCCTAGTGCAGCCTGAGTCCTGAAATCTCGGGCTGCCAGAGGTGGGGCTCCCTGAGTTGATACGAGATACCCAGCATTCGCCAGGAACATGGAGGAAAGCCAGGCCACTGCTCTGAGCAGCTCACAGACATGTTAAAGGCCAAGGTCTGAGCCGAGAGGGACCAGACACTGGGGACAAACCACCACAGCCACTGTTTGGGGGGCTGGACTGTGCCCCCCAAAGCTACGTCCAAGTCCTCACCCATGACTGTGAACGTGGTGGTATCTGGAAACAGGGTCTTTGCAGATGCGGTTAAGATGAATCCTGAATCAGGGCAGATCCTAAATCCAATCGCTGGTGTCCTTTTAGGAGGGAAGTTTAGACACAGACACAAGATGGCCATGTGACCGTGGAGACAGAAACTGGCATAACTTCTGTGACATAGTGCAAGCCCAGGAAGGCCAGGGCCACCCCCAACCCCAAGCCCAGCAGCTAGGAAGGGGCGAGAAGCACCCTCTCCCGGAGGCTCTGGAGGGAGCAGGGCCCTATGGACATCCTCGTTTCAGGCCTGAAGCCTCCAGACTAAGAGATAACATGGCTGCTGCCTAGAATCACCCAGCCTGGTCCAGCGGTCACTGGATAGAGGCTCCAGGTCTCCCCCGATACATCGGCTTGCATACATACAAAGGGCAGAGCCTGCATGTAACCCGCACACTCTCCCATGCACTTCAAATCCACTCCAGTTACTCACGATGCGTATAACCTCAAGAAAAAGGGTCTGAACATGTTCGGCATACACAGGTGTTTTTTAATATTTTCTCTGTGGCTGACTGAAGCCCTAGGTTTTTAACTTGAGACAGGGTCAACTCTGGCAAGCAATCCTAGGAAACTGTTTGGGCACTGGTTGTGGTCGGTGTTAATTCATTCAAACACCCCAGCTGCCTGACAGCTGAGGACACTGAGGTATGGAAAAGCCACGCCATTTGTCCACTGTCTTCCAGCCACAGAGTGTCAGAACAGGTTGCTCCAGGGCCTCCTGCCTGGACTTCAGACTCACCTCCACATTGTGCCCACTCTCAGTGGGAAGACCACACAGGTAGGAGTTGGGGAGGCCGGGAGAGGGGGTTACAGAGGTATCTGTGCTGGGTGTGAGGAGGCTGGTGGCTAGAGGCTTAGGCTTAAGAGAACCTCAGGCAGGGGGCTGACTGCTGGGGGAGGGGAGTGCTTGTGGAGGCTGGATATCCTCTGCAGGACCTCTGGGGCCAGTCATACCACAGGAGTGCTCGCCCTTTGTAACAGCCCCATAGAGCCCAGGAAGTGGCTGCATTACACAAACCCTACCCAAGGCAGCTGTGAGGATGAAACTGAGCTATGGAGAAACCTGGTGCAAATGCCTCCATATCCCTCCACCTTCCCTCAGTCACGGGTCTGTGTGGATGCATAGAGCTAACAGGACAGTCAGGCCACAGGCCCGTTTCTTCATCTCAGGATCTAGCATCGCTAGAAATCCCCGTGTCAATCACTGGCCCTTCACTGAGATCTCTGACTCGTCTCTACGCAGCAGAGACGGACAGATGGCAACCTACTACTGGGTTTCCCACCAGGAGAAAGGGTCAGGGGCCTGTGCTGGGTGCTACCTCATGCTAGTTTTCCTCACAGTT